>JANSTT010008246.1:0-26519 GCA_026745375.1 Platyura marginata | reverse complement strand
TACATTGAAATGAATAACCTCCCTTTTGCTTATCATTCAATTCATTACGCATACATCTAAGCCTGTAAATAAGAAAATTGGTATTTAAACCAATTTGAAATAAATTTTTTTACTTTATTGTATTAATGGTATGATAAATCCTATATTTTAATCGGGTATTCTGTGATCACCCAGCTCCCCCTGAGGCTACGTCACTGGTTGTAGAATAATCAAGTAGTTACCTTGTTTCGTTTTTTTTTTAAATTTCCATGATTAGTTATTATAAAACTTAAAAATAATAATAATAAATTGACTATGCCAATTATAATTTATGTATATTCGTATTTGTAGGAAATGTAGGTACAATAATAATTTAGATGCACTATCAAATTTACATTTTAAATTATTTCTAATATTATTACCTAAAATTTGACAAACTAGACAAATTTTGAAACTGGTTTTTCTAGTTAGATCACAATCTTTGTCTTCTACCTTTTGAAGACCCTATAAATTTTAACGCTATACCTTTTATCCTTTAGCCGGAATCTTGATCTCGGATAGATCACATTTATAATATCCTTTAAAGCTACGTTCATATAATTATACATATATGAGTGTATAAGAACGCTCAACTTCATACCAATCCTTGAAGATTCCTTCAAAAATGTTCTGAGAATATTACATACTTCGAATATGTATGTACATTGATTACGAACAATAGTCTCAATAATTTTGCGCTATAGTGTAAAAGTGCATTTACAAATTATTGATTTGCAGATGTTTTTGTCTGGTTAAAGTAATTGTACTATTCATGGCAGTGATGAAAAAGTCAGCGAATTTATTATACATAATGGAAAGGAACCGACTCTCAGCTGCTCGGTTTCATTCATTTGGTTTCTCAACTGTTCGTTCAATAATTTTTTGTTTAAATTAAATACACTTGCGGTCGCGAAAATGTACTCAAAATTATGTTTCGTGTTTATTGAAACTATTCCTGGATGCATGGCAGTTGTTGCTGTTGCCCAATTTACCCAAAATTGATACGAATGCGTTGTTTTTTCACATACAAAATTGCAATTTATCAATCCAATATGTTATTTAATATTTATACATAAATTAGTGAAATTTGCATTTTTCAATATTTTGATTATGAAAGTATTTTCATTTATTGCTAATAATTGTTGTTATATGTACTTGTACATACGTACTTTTGTATCAAGAGTATTCGTAAAAATGTACATAATACTCTTGATGCCGTGTATGGTACATTTTTCAGAATAAGGGAGAGCGTGAACAATTCCGCAGTGTATTTATAAATGAACTAGTTGTATACTAATATTTAAATAATAACTAACATGTTGTTTGTTTTATTAATACATTTTTTCAAAATAATCCGCTTGGATCATATTTCAGCCATCATCATAAACCCACCTAAACAAACGTGTTTTACATAGAAAGACAATAGACGAATAAAAATTCCAATTTCCACTGTTCTGTCTCGTCTGGTGCATCCTAATAAATAATATTGCTTACTCTCTTGTTTTTTTCACTCTCTCAATAATTTTAAGATAAACTTACGCTCTCTTTGTGAATCATTCAATGTTTTGTTTTGTTTTGCAGCATTTAAGTTTGTGAGTTTGTCGGTGGTGCAGCCGGTCTGTGTTTAGTTCCGCCGTTCCGCTTATCAGTACATTGTGTTTTTATATACTTGGTAGAAATAAATAAATGAGTATATAAATATATATATGTACAAATATGTATATACGTTTCGGTATTATGTTACTCTATGACTGTGTAATGTAGATAAATCTACCTAGCTAGGTATATAGTGTTTCTATATTTACGTGAAGTTATATGCATTTTGTGTATTGTATAGTTCTTTTAGGTAGTTAAATACTGATGAAAATTGTTTGTTAGCTATTTTGGTCTTTTCACTTATCGTAAGTGTTTTTTTTTAGATTAATTAGGAAGTTTTTTTTAAGTAACATCTAATTTTAGAAAGAAAAAAAAACTTAGTCATCGTAATTTTTTATCTATTACATTTAGGTGTATACAAAAAATTGTTTACCTAATTTTTTTTTTTTATTAAATATTTAAAAAGTGATTGTGGTAATGGATATGGCCTGATGAGCTCTACAACTAACTGAAAATAATCAACTTTGAAATAATAAAATGTAAGTAGTGCCGCCTATTGATTTAGAAAGTCTGCACATAAAATCATTTTCATATAGACACGGACGCACGGACCTACCTATATTAAAATCTATCGTTAAATTGTGTTTATATCGCTCTGGTTAACACTTTTGTTGTATTTACCTATATAATTGTTTGGGTTTTGATTATGTCGCTACTTTTAATTTATACAAAGAATTTTAATAAACAAATCAACAATTAAGATTATTTATCTACAACACAGAGCTACTAAGATTGTTGGTGGTGATATCATTTTTTATGTATATACATTTTTTGCTGATTATTCTTTATACTAGAGCTCTCTACCTAATATTAGATATTTTACTTAGGTACACAAAGAAATTACTTTACTTACTACACTGGTGTTTGCATTTTTTTATATTTGTTTATATAAGAATATATATGTATACCTACATACCTGCATAATTGCAACATTTCTATCTTTTTATAGCTGAGTTTCAATTTCGATCAACTTTATATGTAAATAATAAAAGACGCGATGTAATTTGTGAATAGGTAGGCAGGTGCTCAAAATGTCAACACGTTAATTACGTAATGCAATCAAACAATAATAGAACACGAAATTAAATGTATAGGTAGCCAACAATATTATTAATATTTACGATTTACCTGAGGCAAACATTAACGAAGACAAGTAATAAGCTTAAAAATCCCTATATGAATAACTCCATAAGCCTTTTGACTTGATAGAACAGTGCTGGACAAATTTAGTCTTACAAATGAACAATTTTTCAATATTTCATCAATTCCAAAAGCATACAGTTTCTATAAAAAAAATAATACGTTGAAGCAACATTTCATTTTTATGTTCCATTGCAGAAATATGTTTCTGTGAGTTTGCGAAACATTTTTCGCATTTGTTTGTTCTGTATTGTCTTTGCCGAAAATTTCTGAAATCATGGATAGTATTCGTTGAAGATTTTTATTGTTTTGTTGTTGTTGTTGTTGTTGTTAGTATCTTTTTGAAATTTCCTCCAAATTAAGAAAAATATCTTGGACGAAATTTGTTGTTGGAACAAATACTAAAGTAAAATGAGTAATGACAATAATTTTCCAATTTCTTTTTTGCTGCAATATGTCGAAAAGCCACTGATGTTGAAATAAAAAAATCATATTTAAATAAATTTTAAATCGACAGTAAGGATGACTCAATGGAAATTTAATCCAACACCTGCTCTCAATGCGGGCATAATTGGAAAATTACAGAAATAGCTCCTATACAGTAAGAGGTACATAATTTCAATAAAATTAACTAAGTTAAAAATTAAGGTTTTTTCGATATTGATTACGATTATTTTTGAATATTTAATCGATCAATATTTATGATTAAGATGACTCAAGCGTCAAACCGAATTTCACCAGTTCTAATACACATACTAAGTTTATTCAAAACATAATGTAATAAATGTTGTAAAATTATATAAATACGTAGTGTAGGTATGTAATTACAACATTTTATTTCGTTATAAAAATGCGACATAGTAGAAAAGTCACGCGATTGATAGTGACATTATTACAAATGATTCAATGGGAAATATTTTCCTCTAAGAATCAGTGACACACCTAGAGGGGCTTAACCAAGATTGTGGTTATCACAATAAAAGATTTGCAGTGTGGGTAGAGAAAGGGATCACAAAAAAAAAGTTTGTTTTGATTTTATTTTTCCTCGATACCTATACCTATATATATATACCTACAGATTAATTACTATTTAATTGTGAGCAAAAAATTTGAGCCAAACAACATTGGGTGCGTTTAACACTTTCAGCCTCCTCCAAGAGTAAATCAGTGATAACATATTTATATTTTGTGTTGGTTGAATTATTTATTACTCAGTCATTAAACGACTCTGTAAGCTATTTTGATGATTGGCTAAATACCTGGTTTCTGAAACGATTGATAAATTTAAAGATTTTTTTTTTATGGAGTTATTAGATGCACTATCGTATATCCAATTTGATGCCATATTTATTATTAACATCAACATAATTGTCTTTTCTCTTCATCAGTGGATCCAGATCGAAATTTCTATACAAAGCGATATACAAAACAACAAAACATGCTAATGAAGCTCCATATATTTTATTTGTGGTAGGCGATAACTAAAATTAGTATAATTTCTAATTAAAAAATTAATTATCTGTACAAGTGTACATATACGGATGGGTATGCAAAAAAAATCATAGTTATGTATGTTACTTCTTTTAACATTGTTAGTTAACAATTTTTCGAGGCGCGATACCAAGTCACGCTACGCCCATTTGATTAAATAGTATTGTTTTGTATTATTATGTTATATGAATGAGTTAACATTAATTTTGTCTTACTTAAAAAAAAAAAAAAACAAAATCAGTATGTAGGTATTACGTTAAATTTATATTTATGAACGCAACTATGAACACCTACTCACATATGTATATAGAAATAGTTACCTTATTAAAATCAGACTCATTCGCTAAAATAATTTAACATTACTCAATAAAAATGTTTAAGTAATGTTAATGATTAATAAGAGAAGTTAATGAAAAATGAACTGTAGTAGGTATATATAAACAAAATGTCGAAACTCTTATGCTTATTACACAATAAACAACATCTACAAACCAGTTTCTAAATAAACTCTTGCTTATTTTTATTAAATAATTTTATAAATGTTGAACGTACCTATTTTACGTTTATATCTAGATATAAACAAGTATATTATATATAGATAAGTATATGTTAGTATGTATGTATGTATAGATAAACATAAAACATATAACAAATGCATTTATAAATAAATGATAATTTAACCTTTTGTCATTTGGCTTTCTGAATGTAATGGATCAATGATTTTTATGGGCAAGATTTTCTTGTCTTTTATTCTAAAATTAATTTTTGACACAAATATGTTGCCTTTAAGCAATAAGAGCTTAAGTCCACTAATCAGATTATGAGCTTGAAAATTAGAATCTTAAAAATGAAAATCTTTCTTACAGTTTGGTAATTAAAACTGGAGAAAATTCTTTACTTTAAAAAAGTTTTTGTTTGAGTTATTTTTTATTATTAAATTGAATATTAAATCGAGGCTGGCTCATTTATAGAAATTAATCAACATTCTTTTCTACAAATCTCTGAATAGTTATAGAGATAAGTCACGAACAATTTTTACACAAAACCTGAGCATTACTTGAATTCGTCACCAATTCTTACTTCTTTATTTTTTTTGCCTTACTTAATTACATTCTTAAGTTTTTCTACCACAATGCTTCCTTAAAAATAACATTCAAATTCGAAACCAAACAATGAGGCGAATCATTAACATTTTTCATGGATTGAACTTTTTTCAAATATACTCGTAGTTACGATCGATTTTTAAATAATTAATTGACCTCAGCTATATGACAAAAATAAAATGAAAACTAATTGTTTGAGTATTTAGAGGCCGCTAACTATGAGATATGTCTATTTACTTCTTAAAAAAAAACCTTTTTTAATGAAAATTGTGCTTCCTCTTAAAAACAGAAGATAAAATAACCCAAATGAATTTTAGTGCGTTATATATACTTAGGTAGGTAAGTACCTTTCTATCTATATCTATATATAACCTCACATTAAGCTTCGCCGCGACATTTATTTCGTTGTTTGATCAATATCTGACGTAGTTTACCAAATAATGAAAAATTTACTTTTTAGTATCACGTATAGCGAGAACCACGTACATACCATATATACGTAAGGGATAACAAAAAATTAATTGAGTCAAAACAATAAATATCTCTGCATGATGTATAGAAAAATGAATTCGGTTGGAAGCTGTTTTGGCGGATACAGCATCCACAATCAAAAGTACGTTTCGCGCCCATAGTGTGCACATTTAAATATTTAGATTATAAAAAGTATATCTAATCTGTTCAGTAATTATTAACTTATTACTTTTTTTTTTAATCAGTTAAAATAAAGTTATAAAAATTCTTTGAATGTATGCGTGTTATTCCGGATTGAGTACTAGTAATAATAACAAAATTTCACTTATATAAAACTGCCTTTTTTAAACCTCGACCATATGGATAAAAGTATCGTAAGCGACATAGACGAATTTATTTATCAATCCAAAGTTCTACTCAAAATAATTTTGTTGTCTTCTGCGTGAATAACAGACAAACAAGATTTCATTTTTGGCCTAGTTATGAAAGTTTGAGGGGCCAAATTTTTATTATTTAGAACATATATTTGTTGCAAATCAATTTGCAATGAAATTGTAGCGTATTTCAATTCGAGTCTCATTTGCTATACGTTCCTTCTAAGTTCTTGATCGGGGGCAATTTTGGCTTTGATGGTTGAGGGGAAAAGAATATATTTTTTTAATAATGTGTTAGAATAATTTGAATTTACCGAATCAAGCATTCAAATCAAAAAACATTTTTACACTTTTCATAATTTTTTTAAACTGTGATTCTCTAGATTCATTCGTTATTAAATTTTCTAAATTAAAGGAAGAATTCGGTTTTTGGCATTAATCATTAGGAAAATGCAGGCTGTTAAGCCAAATAAAACAAATGAAAGGGAAACTCTCCGATTTCACTTAAGTTATTTCTTTATTTATATAATTTAATAAATAAAATACCTATAGATACATAATTCCTGCTTGATTTTTTTTGAATCTTTCAATTATTTTATATCGTAGACATCTTTTTAACAAAAAAATGTGTCAATTTAGTTAATTTTATTTTCTATAATAATTTTTTTTTAAATTTTTTTTTTTTTATTTAAAAAATTAATTTCCAGTTCACAATCGAAACCAATCACAAAAAGTAAAAGCCAATCGTTATTATCATCAACACAATTTGGCAGTGACAACGAGTTGACGAGGGATGGTGTAAATAAGTTTTTAAAATCAAATGATGGAAATTCTTCCGGTGCTGACAAAAATTTATTACCTAGTTTTGTAAAAGAGGGAATTCGTAAAAGTGTATCACAAGTAAGTAAAATTATATAATTACTATACTTACATAATTTAGAGACATTTGAAATTTAAATTTAACATTTTTGAACTGCCTAATTTAATGTAACTACAGGGTTATGTGTAAAGTTTTCTAATCTACATACATATACTGTTTGTTTACAATATTTTGTAATTTTTTAAGGTCATGCGGCCCGATCAAGATCAAATTTCAAAGAGTAGTAGTGGCTCTATTGCCGAACGATTAGCAGCTCTGCAAAAAAGTGGCGAAGATGATTGGAGAAAGCGAATTGCAAGAAAAGATGAAACAGATGAAATAAGACGGGAAAATTTTGTTAATGTAAGTAACAATGAAGAAAAATTAATTCTTTACGCTGGATGCGATTTTATTTTTTTATTGTTCAAATAAATAAATGCATAAATGAAATACTGCTATGGTATCAGTGTTATCTAAAAGTGGAGTTTGAACCACCCACCCCGAGTTGAATTAACGTACTTCACACTCGAGTGTTCGCTAATTTCAAGCATGCCCGCCCATTTAGATGGTTTAATGCTTTTTAGATAATTTACTATAGAAAAATAATTGTTGTAATCTTAGTTTAATCAGTTCGACCAATAATTTGATAAAGTCGATTAAGATTCAAGTGCTTGAATGTAGAATTGTAGGTCTGTATCAAATTGTCGTTAGGAAGTGACGAGTAGGTAGACAAAATCGTCTTTGCACACTGCGCTTATTTAAATTGATTATTGTATAGTGATAATCCGTCAATAATATTCAGTCTAACTTTTTAAATAATTGACCATTTCAAGAATTCATTGTGACCGCTAATCATAACGGATTGTGATAGAAAGGTAAATTATTGTACAAAGCCCAAAAAAACAAGTAATTACATAAAAATCCGACCCCAATTCAAAAGTATGATGATTCATATTAAACACACACAAACACATATGGATTCTATGGGAGAGAGTGTTTTCTTTTATAGTGTAAATTTTAAAAATATATAGAAAACAATTCGTTATCCCGTAATACATCAATATTTACCTTTTATATTAAACTTCATAAACCTTCAGATTTGTCCACCAATACATAGGTATTCATATACAATAGAGACGAGTGCATCTAATCACCGAAAACTTCTTTTAAGTCGATAGATAAGCAAATTCCTGCCTTTGATAAAAAAAAATGTTGACGCAATCAAATTGACTTTGTTATTACAGTTGTTCACTATGTATTAATAATTCAATATTGGCTATGCTTTAAATTAAATCTAAAGTCGGTATTTTCATATTGTGCGCTTAGTTGTTAATTATTAAACTATATACTATCTACATACATAAAGTAACTTCAGTATGTGGTCGACAATTGAATGTTTATGTTTATTTATTCAATTAATTATTACAATTATATCAATTAATTTTCTTCGAATAATGTGGAATAGAATTGTAGTTAATGTTAATGTACATGAAAACCTTAATAAACCAATTAATTTAAAACTATGTGATAGATGTCGATGTGCATTATTAAATATTCAACCGAACGATGAATTTAAACGTCTTAAATGTGAAGACAGTGATATAATTAGTGCTGTATCATCATCATCATCGAATGATTCAAATATGAAATTAATTAGTAATGAATCGTACAACAATAACAACAACATTAATTCTCATAATAATGAATGTAATATTAATAAAAACAATTCAAATGAATTTATATCAAAAAATATTGTATCCAATTTAACAAAAAAATTCGAAGCACATACAAGAGCCAATTCAATAACAGAATTTAAATGGAATAATTTTAATAATGACAAAAAATACGGACATTTGGAGACATCGAAAATATCTGATAATGGAACAACAACAACAACAACAACAAATGAAATGGATTTACAAAAAATAGACCAAAATGTCGCTTATGATATTCAAAAAAATGTAATTCCCTTAAAAGTAGAACAGTCAAGCGAATGTAGTACAGCCAAGGAAATATTTTGGAATAATAACAATCAACATTTTATGTCTTCGGCTGACTCAGTAAAACCAATAGAATATGTCGAAGAATGTGAAGAACAAGTAAAATTTCGAAGGAAATTTAGGGTTACTAATGTGGAATCGATTGATGATATATTGGAACAGGAGCGATTTTCAAAACGTTTTTCTGAGTACTCAATATCGGATATAACAAATGATTTTACTGATGATGATGATATTGATGATTAAATAAATATAATGCTAAAACGTTATTTTGTTTTATATCATATTTGGATGTTTTTTTTTTAGTGGATAGTGGAAAGTTTACTTACGAGTTACACTATAATATGAAAATTGTATTTACTTTATTTAATCGAAATATGTATGTATGATAGTTACTTAGAGATGTAAGATAGTTATGCAACTAAAAATGTATTTATACATATAAAAAAACTGAACATTGCTATATTTTTACGTTAACCCTTTCATGGTAACAATTTTTTTTTTATCTGAATGGATAACTGCAATGAACAAAAAACATAAAGATAGAAAAGCGTATTTTCAAGTTGACAACTAAAAGAACCAGCAGCCAACAAACAGTCAAGATGTTCAAGGCTCATCCAAATTTCTTCAGTTTTTTTTTTAAAATTGTATCTCTCTCTATACTTTTTAAAAATTTAACGATTGGCAGGTTCAGCGATGTTTCTATACAATAGCGCAAATTACGATTCTTGCCCCCAAAACTAAGTTATATTGATCAAAAGCTCATGACTTCTTCGAACCGATACGTAAATTCCCACCATCACAGTAATAATTGTTTTAACAAGTTTTAATCTATTTTATAGTGGCGTTTGTTAAATGAATTTATTTAAATTTTTAAATACAGCCGTAATTTGTTAAAGTCGATTTGAATCTTTTATATTTTTACGGCCTTTTATTACTCATTAAAATATAATGAATTTATTACATTTGTTAAAACCTTTACAATATATTGTTAAACAATTTGTAATGAGATTAATCTCTTTTCAACAAATGCAATGCATATTCAATTTAATACAAAAAAAGAATTTTGTGATACTTACCTGAGCATTGAAGGTATACGTATTGGAAAAGGAAAAACAGCTGTCAAAACCATATAATTCAGGTAATGAGGTAATAACGTTTATTGAATACAGTCAATTGTAAATTTGTCTCCAGGTGTTCATTACAAACAAAAACAATCCTGAAACATAATTCATTATGTTCATTATGTCCAATTATTAACTTCTTATATGTAATTATATCGGCCATAGAAAATATTTTAGCAGTCCAGTCCAATTATTTACGCAAGCCCAATTATTTACCTATTCCGATAAAATGGCATTTACAGATTTTTTTTTTTGACACACTCATACTATACAATTTTAAGCTTATTTTGAACTCTCCTATATGCCCCTGACAGAATCTTCTGAACCGTATATGATAGAGAAAAAACCAAGTCAAATATATTTAGAACTAGAAGTTTTTTGATTCGATTCTAACCAGAACATAGCAATAAGTAAATTTACTGAGGCCGGGTGCATTATATTTTACATTATACTGTAGGTCTGTAGCACAATAGATATTTGATATCATAAAATTGTACAGTGGCAGGAGTGTCACTTCTTATAGTCTGAAATTGTGTTCGATTAAAAATTATTTTTCTTCTTTTAGGATGCTTTATCACTTGCCTATACATTGCAGTCGCCCCAAAAAGAACCAACCGTAATTTCTAAAATGCCTTTGGACGGTGGAAAAGTTTCTGAGCGCTTAGAGAAAATAAAAAATTCATCACACGAATGGAAAACGCGAGTCGGTAAGCTTACATTTAGAAACACAACAATTTCGATAATTCATAATCTAACATCTAACATTTAATAGAACAATCTGATGCATCACAGTTTACAGTCGCTGGTCGACTACAAGCCAATCCATTTGTACAACTTCAATTTAATAAACCGGAAGTAAAAACGACACCAACAAAGATGATTTTAAGAAGTGTTAATCAACCACATTTGGGATTAGCGAAAAGTCCATCGATGATGGTACCTGCCGTTTCAGTACAAACCGATAAAAGTATTCTCACACGTAGCATAAGTGTGCCCGGTGAAGAAGAATGTGAAATGGGTCTAAGTGAATACCAATACAGATGTAAAAATAGTGACAATAAATTTAATGGATCTAAGGTGGCTGTTCCAAAAGTGGATGATGATGAAACTTTTTCAAGTTTTTTCAAAAATATTCAGAAGACTGTCATCGAGGAAGGTGTTGAAATTGCTGATTTTGATATAATTCAATCAAGTGAAAAGTAAATGATCGCAAAATTTTGGAAAAATATTATTTTCTTTATTCAAAAATATGTCGATTTTTAGATTGGCTCAAAAACGTATTGTACAGCGTCCTAAAAATCGACGTTCATCCAGAAATCCGCTTAAGAGTCTTGTGGCACGAAATGATCTACAAAATGAGTACACAGAAATAAAGACTGGTATTGCTGAAATGGAACTAAAACGGATGAAATTAGAGTCGAGTGAGTGTTTTCTTAGGAATAATAGAATGTTCTTAGTAGTAGGCATCCTACAAATGGTTTGAGCTCCCCACTTGCATATTCATATTCTTAATTCCATTTGTCTATAATCAAATTCTTAATTAGAGATTCGTTTATAATTGTCTTTTCTGCATTCGTGGATAATTATTTGGAATCTATAAATTTATATAGAACAATTTATCTCAAAACTACATATCTGTAAAAGGCTTTTTATTGCCAGGAATATTTTATGAAATAATGGACTTAAAGCCGGTAAAATTTTCAATTAATTCACGAGTTGTCGCTCGAGGTTTATGTCAAAAAGCCACACCAGACCAAAAATGTAAGGGTTTCTCGTACTCTTTCAAAGGAATTTTCGGTTTCATTGCCGGTATCATTCCTTAATCCCACAATGAATGTTTTAGAGTTGTCTTCATATCAGCTTCGACTTCGACTTTACTTAGAATAGCTCCAGACAGAAAATTGTAGCTAATAAAAATATTTTTTTAATTTCAGTTGCACGAACAAGTAACTTAGCCGTTGAAGCTTTGGCTGGCCTAGCTTCGGTGGAAGATTTTAAATCGGTTAATCTAAAATCGAGTTCGTTACCGCTTAACCAATCATGGCTGCCATATAAACCATTAATGTTAATACATATAAAAGGTCGTACGCACATTCAAACACGTTTAGTAGAGCCAATTTACAGCTCAATCAATCGTGGAGATTGTTTTATTTTAATAGCGAACAATGTACTGTACAGATATGTGGGCAAATATGCGAATGTCATAGAAAAATCTCGTAGCAAAAGTATCTGTTCGTATATTGTGGAAAATAAGGATTTAGGATGTTCGGCAACTAGTGAAATTGTAATAAACGATGATCGTACAATTAACATGGAACATTTAATGGAATTTTGGCAAATTTTGGGTAAACCAAATGATTATGAGATAGCCGATTCTGGACATGCTGATGAGGATGATTTATTTGAATCGTGTTTGATTAATACAAATATGATTTATGAATTTCAAGATGATAAATTAATTCCGATGGATGTGTATTGGGGAAATATACCAAAAGTGGAGATGTTAGATACAAAAAAAGTTCTGGTTTTTAATTTTGGCAGTGAAGTTTATGTGTGGAATGGTAAGAATGCTTATTCGGAACAAAGGCGAGGTGCACTGCGTTTGACTCAAGAATTATTTTCGACAACGTACGATTATGAAATGTGTGAGTTGAATCCGTTGAATTTTTCGCAAATAGCTGGCAATCGAAATTCCTTCAAGGCTGCAAAATCTGGCTCGAAGCCGGACTGGTGTATTTTGGCAAAAGTGACACAGCACATGGAAACGATTTTATTCCGTGAGAAATTTACAAATTGGCCTGAATATGAACGTGATATGTTGGATAAAGATTATTTACTATATGGCGGAATAAAAATTGAACCACTAAATGGTGAACAATTATTTGACGGTGAACCATACGAAGAACCAAATTTAGTTCTGGAAAATTCAAATTTGGGTCGTGGTAATTTTTACTATGACACCGAAACAATGAGACATTTCGAAGTACTTACACAATCCGTATCGAAATGGCAAATAAACGAATTTAACTTCGATGATATTCCGGAAAAATCGTATTGCCACTTTTATTCAACAGAAAGTTATATTATTCGATGGCTTTATCGAATATCGATTACGGTTAAGGAACTAAATGGTCAAGTATCAAAACGTAACACCGTTGGCCGAGATCGTTGTGTATATTTTTGTTGGCAAGGTTCTGATTCTAGTGCCAATGAAAAGGGTACGGCTGCATTGCTTACATTGGAACTGGACAACGAAAAAGGACCTCAGGTTAGACTATCTCAAAGAGACGAACCAACAGCTTTCTTAAGATTATTTAATGTAATTTTTGTGCATCGTGGCACTAAGGAACAAGCAAATAAATCTCGAGCAGTTTGGAAACTTTTTATAGTAACCGGAAACGATGTATGCGAAACAGTGGTGTCAGAAGTTGAGTGTAATATAAAAAATCTAAAATCACGTTGTTCAATGATATTAGTTAATGGTCAAAGTGGCAAGATCATTGTTTGGCATGGAGCAAAAAGTTTGAGTCACAGTAGAAATGTTGCAAATAATGCTGCTGTCCAGATGAATGAAAATAAATTTAGCGAGTTGTTGGTAGATAATGTTATTGATGTACATATTGTAGAAGTTACAGAGGGATGTGAAAATGAGGAATTTTTTGAAGCCGTTGGAGGAACTGATAGAAAACAATATTTTACTTTGTTGGACTCACCAAAATTATATGATTTTACACCGAGACTATTTCATTTTTCAAGTACGAATGGGCAGTTTGAAGCAACCGAAATTTTAAGTTTAAAAAGGTATTCGAAATGTGCACGTAATTTTTATTTCATGCTTCATTATTTTCATTTCCAGAACAAAGAACCTTTCCAGTCCATATCCATTTAATCAATCAACACTATATCATTCTCGGCAACCAACTATTTTTATGATTGACAACGATGATTGCATTTGGATTTGGCAAGGTTGGTGGCCAAAAGAAGATATGGAAGGTAAGCTCCGAGCATATCTCCATTTCAACCATTCTATAATATTTGTTTTATTGCAATGTAGGCGATAATGATAACGATAATCGGTCTGGTGAAGTACGCTGGTTGGCTGAACGTAGAGCAGCAATGGAAACAACTGTCACATATTGGAGGGCAAAAGAAAAATTACGAAACGACACAAATTCGATATCAGATGATGATGGAAAAGATGTTGTTGATCAATTATCAACAAATATTAATGGGCACATTGTTTGGGCCGGATTGGAACCAATTGAATTTAAGGCGATGTTTCCCGAATGGATAGAACATCCCGATATTGCACAAATTAATATACAGGTAAATGAAAATTTGTCGTCATTTAATTAATTTAATTCTAATGAAAAAAAAATTATTTTTAAGGATGGTCGAAGTGAAGTTCCTGTTCGAATATCCGAAGCACTATCACAAATTACTCAAAAAGAATATCCCTTGTCTGTATTATTAGCACGACCGTTACCCGAAGGATGTGATCCAACACGATTAGAAATTTATTTGAACGAGCTCGACTTTGAACTTGGTCTCGGTATGAATCGATCTGACTTTGAGACAATGCCGTTATGGAAACAGACAAATCTAAAAAAGGACCGAGGATTATTTTAGCGAAATTAAGATTAGTAACATGATTTGAGAAGAGAAGAGCATCACATAAATGTTTTTTATATTGCATTTGTAATTTATTTTGTCCCAATTTTAATTATTTTCTATGTTGGGCCATAAAATTTTTATTATGTATGTTAAAATATTTAATATCAGTTTTTTTTTTTTAAATATTCAAGTTGTTTTTGTAATTTATGTAAAGGAAAAAAAAATAGTTTACACCCATTATATAAGCCTACTATAAAGTTAATTATTCTGCGGTTGGTGCCTTTAAATTATTAACACAAATTTGTAACAACTTTTTCATGTTTTTTATATAAAATAATGAAAAATGACAAAAGGCTTCTAGTCCTGTAAATATAAGCAAAATAAATAATTATTAATAAATCAATTTTTCTTTTCATTTCCATTTCAAAAATATTGGAAAGTGTGAAAAATCATATGAAACGTCCTTTACAGACTACCTTTTTTGGTTTAGTAGTTGTTGAAATTGTAAATGTCAACTGCAACAAGATAAATGAACTAACTCGGAATTTTTAGATTAAAAGTTGGGTTATACATAATGTTTGTAGTTCTTCATTGGACGGTATTAGATAGTCCAACACTTTTGGCCAACAAACCGATTTTATAGACAAGTGGGACGTAAAGCAAAAAAAAAAACGCCCAACACTTTTCTTGTAAAAACTTGTTTGTTTGCCAAAAGTGTTGGACTGTGTACTACCGACCATTATCCGTTACGTATGTAAGGGTCTGAGGGCTTACTTTTGAAAACGATATGAGCGTATGTGTCGTTTTATCGTTTTTTTTCTACTCTGGCAATAGCTTGTCGACATGAATACGCATGCTAAACTGCGGTCGAATACTTAAAACAATGGCGGATTTAGCATTTGGTGAATTGTTGTAGTTTAAGTGCTTAAAAAAACAATACGTCTAGACGACTATCGTTTTCAAGAGTAATTAAATGAACATAAATATTCATTTAAATCGAAGCTCCATGTTAAAGTCTCTTCATTGTTTGTAAAAGTAATAAAGTGATTTATCGTTAAGATAAATATTATTTTTATTAAGTTTAAATTTATAAATTAATGTTACCGAAAAAAATGGTTGAACTTCAGTTGATTTTTCGTTTATCTAATTCCATTGATTTTTATTAAATAAATAATAATTAAAATATTCATTTGTCTGATTTAAAAAATTTTAAATATCACCTCAGCCGAACTTGGTAATTTAAAACCATCTTATAAACTAAAACTTACACTGAATTTCAATTTACTTAATATTTTTTTTAAATTTAACGTCTAGTGACTAGATATATCGGCAGTATCATTAATTTCAACTTCAATATCACAAATATTAGATTGTTGTTCATTATCTTGGCCTGTTGTATTTAATTTTGTATAGTCATGATTTAATACATGAAGCTCATATTTTCGTCTATTAATAGTCATAAATTTACATTTTCCACATGAAAATATGATTTCGGTGACATCTTGTGGATGCATTTTTAACATGTGTTTCTAAAATAAATCGATAGTGTTATGGCAAAAACTAAATTAAAAGGAAAACCTATTATTACTTACCATATATGTTGTACTTTGAATACTTTTAAAATCACAATACGTACAACTGTAGCTGACCGTTTCATTGTGCGTCATTTTATGTCGCCGATAAGCATTATTATCATTTGATGTGTATGGACAATCGCTACATTTATATTTTGTTGCTCGTTTATGATTTAGCAAATGAGTTTGTCGTGCTTTGACGGACGAAAACATACAATCACATATTCGACATTTATATTCGTCCTTTTTCTCATGAAATGAACGTATATGATTCGATAAATGTTTTTGATTATAAAATAAAATATCACAGATTTCACATTTACGAATAACAACAATTTGACTATGAATGCGACGATGATTTTTTAATTGTTTTGTATTTTTAAATGCTTTCTCACATTGATTACATTTAAAGTTTCGTTCATCCGAATGAATTTTCATGTGAGTGTTTAATAGTCTTGATAATATCGGTGTTCGAAATGTACACAATTCACAGCTGTACAATTCCATGTCGACATTATGTTCTCGCCATAAATGTGTGTGCAATGTGTTCCATACTTTAAAGTCGGATTGTTGACATTCGGGACATATAATTTTATTTTTGTGCAATGGATCGTGGCATTTCTCGTGAAAGCTTAGTATATCGGCATTTTTAAAACGCATTGCACAGTTCAGTGTGCATTTATATAAAATTTCTATTTCGTTGATGTTTTCATCATTATTTTTAGATATGTGAACTAAAATGAGATAAATTTTTAAAAATTTATTTTGTTTGGTTGTTAATAATATTGACGAGAATTGTTTCGAAATGTTTTTCTATTTGTCAGTATTTGATTTAATTTGAATTTTTCCAAAAACTACGTTATAGGAAATAAAATTTCGATAATAAATTGTTAAGCTCGAAATGAAACTATTTTAGATAGATTTTTTTAATTCAATGTGAAAAATTTCTGAGACACGTCCGAAAAAATTGTAAAAACCAAAGTGAAATAAAATTACCTATTTTCCGTAGTCCACGTGGTCGACCAATATGTTTTTTTGTCTGTCGCCGTCGTTTTGCCACATTAACAACCATAGCGGAACTATCATCACTGCCAATTTGATCTAAATGATTATTCTCATTAGTCTCCAATTCTCGAATTGGGGCAATTGCTGGTGCAGCATCTTTCATTAAATTACCCACAACATATATTCGTCCTTTTTGAATTTTTGCAGGAATTTCATCGATTTCCGACTCTTGTACGCTATCTGGTGTCTCAATAACGTCGATAACGTTTTCATCAATTTCAACTATCGACTCAGACATTTCTGTCGATTTGTCGCCATTAATTTGCGGTACATTTTCAACTGTTGTGTTTGAATTGATCATTTCATCTTCTCCACAAACAAATAGAATTTCCTCATCAAATGCTTTTTCATAGTCAATTGGCGATGGATTTCTTGTATTTTCGGCAATTGATTTTTGAAAATCTTCCGGAAAATTTGAGTAAAACATATGAGCATCGTCCGGTGTATTGTTTTCACGATTTAGTTGCTCATTTTTATCGTTCTTTTCATCAATTGATGATGTCGTCGAATCAATTATATTATCAAATACAACTAAATTATTATTGTCATTGTTAAATTGTAAGAGGTTTGATGGAAAATTATTGGAATGGTTATCGTTGTTGAAGGAATTTTTTGAATTATCCTGTATTGTTTGTATTGGATATTGGAAACTTTCATTTTGATCGTTTCGAAAATCGGACACAAAATCCTGAATCGTTGATTCTAAATATTGATCGTTTTCCTGCTCATAATTATTGCTGTGTAGATATTGTGGAATTTCGTAGTAGTCTTCGTTTTCAATCATATTCGAAGATTTCTCAGCTTCATGACCATTTGTTGTTTCTTCTTGGTAATTTTCTAAAAGATTTTGAACCTACAAAAAAAATATTAATTCTTAATTCGACAAAATATATCAAAATATAAAAATAATTACCTCATTTATATTCATCAAATTTAGTTCATCAACAGTGCGCAAATGTAGAGTATTTTTCCTTGTCTTCGGTGCTGTTTCAACAGGCTTTTTTAATATATCAATATTTTTGATAAAAATTTTCTTTTGTTGATTCGGCACCGGAGTCGTATTGTCCAAAAATCTAGACGGCGATGACGTAATTGTAAACGGAAAATCATTATTAATTCTATTGAATAACGGTATTATTAAACCATTCTTTGACGTTGGTAAATTACAATTGATAAACTGCTGTGGTTGAGGACTTAGCGAGTTACTACCACTTGACTGCACAAACATTGGTTTCTTTAAAATATCCACATTTTTTATGAATATTTTGCACGGTTTTTTTGGCATCTCAATCTTTGTAAAATTCGACTCAAAAATTTGTTCATCGGTGCTAAAGTTGATTTGTGGCGTTGTTGGTGGAGGTGGCGTTTCAATGATATTTAATACTTGATTATCTCCGAGAAAATCTTGTTCAATAAAGTCGAATTTGTTATTGGTAAAATTGAATTGCTCATTCAAAACATCGGGTTTCTTTAAAATATTAACATTTTTAACAAAAATTTTATTTTGAAAATCAGTCGATGAAATTTCTTCGACAATCTCCTCTACATCGTCTTGTGGCAGTTCATCATCAATTAAATCAATTAAACAGGGACTTGAGTCATTGCATTGTTCGACAGATGATGTTAATTCGTCGGTGTCGTGTAAATTTTCACTGAACTGTCGAAACGGTGAGAATCCCTCTTTTGTAGAAAATGTTGGATTTTTTAAATTTTCCACATTTTTCAAATATATTTTCTGCTTATTTTGATTTTCCGATGTACTCGTTGAAAATGATTCTTCATCATCGGTTCCCGTTTCGGATAGTAAACTTTGTAGTAAAACTTTAATTTCTGTGTGGCTCATTTGATGATCATTCACCAAATGAGTTTTTAATGATTTTTTACTGTAAAAGACATTCTCACAACCTGGACACGATAGTTTTCGTTTGACCGATGTACTACTATTTAGACAATTGTCTTGATGACCATTTTTTGTATGTAAATCAAGACCGGATTGAGATATACTAATAAATGGACACAATGTACATTTGAAACATTTGATTGATGTCTTCGGACGGGCTGTCACCAAATGTTGTGATTGCTGTTGAGTGCACAAATTCGTTGCTGATATTGTTGTTGCCGTTTGGACATAGTTCTGTTGTGATGTTGTGGCAATTACTAAATTATTATCAATTTCCGATTTAATTGGTTCCGATTTAATTTCACGATTTTGTTTATTTGTATTGTGCGATTGTGTGCTACTGTGTATTGGAATTTGTACAAATACATTTGGCAGCATTACATCGCTAGCAGTGTTTATGTGATTTTGTTGAACAGAGTAATCTGGAAAATTAGTGCCGTACGATTGTAGATTATAATTGGACAGCATAGTTGGTTCATCTTGAAAGATCTAAAAAATATAAGTAGATTTGCTTTAAAAAAAGATTACAAATTGGTGGAAAAAATAATGTTTAGTTTAAGATACATCATCAATAAATCTTGCATGGTGTGGGAGGTAGACGACAGTAGATGTCAAGCAGGGAAAAAACAAGGAGAATCAATCATTAAATCATTTATTTTATTTTATCTTGATAGGACACAACCATATATTTTTACTTATGGTTTTGGATGTGATCTTTGTTTCATAAATCGAAGAAATTCGTAAACCACAATTACTTTTATAATTGACAATATTCTTACCTCATTGCCTGGACAATAAAGCATTTCTCCACTTAACTGATTATTAAATATTTCCATTGCGAATGCATAAAAATTAATTTTTTTCGAAATACAGATATTTCGCGTTAATAAATTTAAGAATGACAGACGGAGTCCCAAATAATTTTGACTTACATATTTAAAAAAACGAAAAAGATTAATAATCCCAATATCATCATTACAACTGAAAAAATTAGGTAAAATTTATTTTCAGTTCCGTGATCACTCTATATTAAATGTCATAAATATGATGAGAAAATCTGAGGAGACAGCGAAAGAGAATACCGACGGTTGTCGCTACATCAAATTTCCGTAAATTTACCAAATCAAATTGAAAATGTTAAAAGAAAAATAAACGAAAGGGGGAAAAGCATATAAACATAAATTCTTCTTAAATTTCCTCCAAATTAAATCTACGAATATGGTGCTGTACTTCGTTGCACATAAGTTCAGTCATTTTGGGATCGTTTCGGGATTCGTTATAAATAAATATTAAAAATGGCGTCTGATGTGTGATAGTTGATCTGCTGTGGCATAAAACTTTTAATATAAGTAAAATAGTTTATATAATTCATATAATATATCGATTTAAACATCAATTAAGCGTTGACCATGTATAAAGTGAGTTTTTGTATACATTTTAAGGTTTATATGGTCTAAAAAGGATTTTTGATAAGTTTCATTTTACATAAAAATTGTTCAAACGCATGACAGACAACAGAGGTAATTTTTAAATATTCCGTAATTAGGCGTTTTATTATACATTTTCTCAAAAAGAATACATAAATATACCCTGAAATGGGACTATTGCAATTATAAATCGTATTTTTTACACTCAAAAAAATACTATTAGATGAAATAACTACTATCGGACATTTCAATGTAGCTTCTACCCACCACACCACCACTGTCATAATTTCGATTTTTTTTTTCATTCAACTCTTAATTTTTATTATTTACTAAAACATTTTGTTCACAGAGTGTCTGATATAATACTCGTGTTAATATACAAATTGGTTCGTTTGTTATATCCCGTATATAAAATCAGGTACATGATGAAAGAAACCCTTTCTCCCCTTTTAAATGAGTGCGAAAGTATTTAGATCTTCAATGAATTGTTTATTACAATGAGAGTTATTAAGTTTCATATCCTTTGTATTATTTTTAATCGATAAACCTGTTTTTAAGTGAACTGAGAAAACCAGAATTTAGTATTTTATCATAAATTTGAAATAATAATTCCAGTTTCAACTATAAATTTAATTTTGAATAAAATTCTTTATTATTTGTCGGGAGATTAATTTAATTCTATAATGACCAAGTACTAATTTCAAAACCTTTATGACAAAATAAAAAATAGTTCCGCAAGAGTATCTTCCGTTAATTCCCTAATTCATTTCGCACTTCTCTACGTTAAAATTGCTCTATGGTCACAAAACATTCGAGCTCCCAAAGATGGTTGGTTCTATGTGCAAACGTACCGGAGCATCTGGAAGGCAATGCCTAAACCAAAGACCATCTAACTCTCGGCGTTACTCAAAATCGTGACCCTTGACTAATTTAGTCCCTACAACAAAAATAACGTTAAAATTGGAGTACAATTTTTTTTTTGGCAAAATGTTAAAAAGGAAACCTCCATCTGTTCCAAAAAAAAATGGACAGTCAATAATTGTTAATTGCCAGATATTCGTAAGCTTTTCATATCACTCTCGAGAAAATGTTTGCTCCGCGTTCGTTTTTCTAAGTCTACAATCTTTGCATTCTCTACCTTTAAACAGTTTGTGCACAATCCATGGTATAAAACGAAAATGGTTTTTCGGTATCTGTAGTTTATCTAAGATGTTTAATTCCTTTCTTAGTAGCTGAATTTTATCCTTATTTTTTAGTAGAACACTTCATAAAAATCATTCATATCAATACAATGGAATGCAATGCTTGAACGCATACGCTTTGGCGGATTCAGTGGAACATATAAAATTCGAAGTGCAGAGCTGGCTCGAGATAAGAAATTGCAAACCATTGGGGTTTCTGTTCTATTCCTCGATGACAGTACTCACACCTTCCAAATTGAAGTAACAAATATTTTTTTATTCAAGCTCAATTATATAGTTTGAGATTATTTTCAAGAAACGAGCAAAAGGTTCCGAATTATTGGATCAGGTTTTTCAACACTTAGAGCTATCGGAAAAAGATTATTTTGGATTACAATTTATTCAACAGCCGGGTGATGTAGTTGTAATACATTTTTATGCTTTGTACTTTTATGTATTACTTATAATTAAAAAAAAATGTCTTCTATAGCGATGGTTGGACCCGAACAAAACATTTCGGAAACAATGGAATCAAGCCAGAGATGGAGACAATCCATTTAATTTTAGAGTTAAGGTATTGAAATGAATTTTAATTAAATTTTCTTGACATTTTTAAATTGATTTTTCTTTTTAGTTCTACGTAACCGATCCAAGTCGTTTACAGGAAGAATATACGCGATACCATTTCTATTTACAAATTAAACGTGATATTATCCAAGGAAAACTGCCCTGTCCATTTAATACGTCTTGTCTTTTAGCTAGTTATACTGTGCAATGTATATATAATTTGAGAGGTTTTTTTTTTAAATTTTTCCTATTTAACAAAATTTGTTTACAGCTGAATTAGGTGATTATAATTCATTGGAGCATGTATGTGGTTATCTTAAATCAATGCACCTTTTAAATGATCAGACTGAAGAAGCTGAACATAGAATCTCAGAATTACATAAATTACACAGAGGACAGTTGCCATCGGATGCCGAATATAATTATTTAGAGCATGCCAAAAAATTATACATGTATGGTGTTGATTTACATAAAGCTATTGTAAGGAGCTTTATTTCATTGATAACTGTTTTATTGTTGGTTTCATTAACGATAAATTATTTGTAGGATTCGACTGGTAAACAAATTGATCTTGGAGTCACATCATTAGGTTTAGATGTATTTCAAAATAACGTTCGTGTGAATATATTCTCTTGGTCAAAAATGGTTAAAATATCTTTTAAACGAAAAGATTTCTTTTTACAATTACGACGAGAACCTGTAAGTGTTTCCTTTTTTATTGTATTTCAAATACATACAAATTTTGGTTTTTTATTTCTTATTCTAGTCTGAGAACTATGATACACTTCTTGGATTTAGTATGGGTTCGCATAAAAATGCAAAATCCTTATGGAAATCTTGTGTTGAACATCACTCGTTCTTTCGACTGGAACGGCCGAATCGTTCGCCTCGTTTTCTTCCGTTAACACTTGGTTCGAAATTTTATTATTCTGGTCGTACAGAAATTCAGGCCGTACAGGAAAGTAAAAAACGTGGAAAAATATCAAAAGTCTTTACACGATCACCCAGCAAACGACTTATTTCATCACCGAAAATTAATGGCACCGATTGCAATGATAAACCAGGCGGTAAACAATTTCGTCCGCATGACAACAAAATCACATCGAAAGAATTGGATACAATTCCACGAAAAGCATGGGAACAGCAAAGCGATGAGTATGTACATTTTGTAATGTTGAAAAGATTTTAAGGTATACTCCTTTTTCGTCATATAGTGAGGGTGGATTTATAGAACGTTGTACAAAAATATTCGAATCGGTACAACCGCCAAAAAGTCTACCACTGTATAATGGCGATAATAAAAACGGCGATGAAAATCTGGTAACAATTCGATTAGTTGCTGACGAACAGGGCAGATTTGGTTTTAATGTAAGAGGTGGCATTGACTTAAAACTACCGGTTTTGGTATCTAGAGTAGCACCGCATACACCAGCCAGTCGAACTAAACCGCGTATATGTGAAGGCGACCAAGTCGTTCGGATAAATGGACGAGATGTTAAGGGTTTATTACATGATCAAGTAGTGGCATTAATTCGTGCCTCAAAAGAATTTCGTGCTGGCGAACTAGTGTTAACTGTAAAACCAAATGGTTTGTATTTTTGTTTCATTGTTAATGGTAAATGATAAAATAAATTTTTGTATTCTTCAATTTTAGCCTTAGTTGGTTGTCCCCCAGGGGAACCGTTATATCAAAATAACACAGACATCGATGATGTGCTTCCACTGTTGACTGGCGAAGAACTATTTACTCAATCTTTGCTTATATTAAGCGATACTTTAGCTTCCGGTTCTATTTTAACACAGTATGAGCGATTGTATAGAAAGAATCCAGATTTAGCAATTTCTGATGCTAAAACTTCGGATAACTTGTTAAAAAATCGTTACAGAGACATATCACCTTGTAAGTATTTTTGTTGTGTTGTATTAATAATTTTAGTAACTTTACTTGAGGGAGGGAGATGTTTATATAAAGTGAAGAATTAATTTTACAAAAAATTCCAATAAAGACAGACTATTATGGGTGTAGATAATGTATGAATAAAGTAACTTAAACAAGATCTTGTAAGGAGCTTTAAAGCAAGTGGGCATATCCAAATGATAGACATCATAGAGATTAAGTTAGGGCAGAGTAAGACTAAAAAACCAAATAGAAGTCACCGTGTGGTGTTAAAAAAAATCTAAAAGTGGGAATTTTTCGAACTGATATGTGCTGACGGAAAAGAAAAGTAGTGGTCGGAAGTAGCAATGCACCGAACAAGATGTTAGCTTTTTGTGGATGGTTTATGCATCCTCGTGGAATAGTAATCGGGTTGATAAAGATAGCCCTAAGAGCTAGATAAATTCTTATTGTTTTTTTTTAACAGGCAGGCTATTAATTCGAGTAGTTCCAATGTGTGTGTTTTAGATTTTTCGAAATCTTTCTTTTGCGTATGACTTCAAATCAAACAAATTCTTAATTACAGATGACTGTACCCGAGTTGTTCTTTTAAATGCCGACAATGGTGATTACATCAATGCCAACTATGTGAATATAGAAATACCAAATGTTGGCATTAATCGTTACATTGCAACACAGGGACCATTGGCCAATACAACAACAGATTTTTGGCGTATGGTACAACAGGAAAGTAGTCATTTGGTTGTAATGTTAACAACTGTAATGGAACGTGGACGGCCAAAATGTCATCAGTATTGGCCATCGGCTGGTGAGGAACTACAAATGTCTAATGGATTTTCAGTTAAATGTTTAAATGAAATGGCCGATTCAACGGGCAGTTTTGTTTTTAGAGAGATGCTTCTTTGTGATAAAAATGTTAGAATGTTGAAATTATATGCCTACATGAAAATTTTGATTTAATTTTTCTTTTCTAGACGGGCGAAAATCGAATTATTCAACATATGCAATATTTAGCTTGGCCCGATCATGATGTACCGTCCGATCCAAATTTATTTTTAGAATTTACTGAAAAAGTACGTGCCGCCCGAAAAACAACTCTACTCCAGGAAATCGATCAGAGTTTAAAACAATTACGATTGCGCGATGATGTAATTGACGAAAATGGTGTTGCATCTGATATTGGTGAATGTGAAACGTTGCCTATTAGCAGTGAAGGTGAAAGTCCCGAAGAAATTGTTTTACCACCATCGACTAGTATTCATCAGTATATAAGCGCTGCAAATCCACCAATTATTGTTCATTGTTCGGCCGGTATTGGACGCACTGGCGTTCTTATACTTATGGACACAGCTCTATCACTTATGGATACAAAAGAACCAGTTTATCCATTAGAAATAGTTTTAGCAATGCGAGATCAACGTGCATGCATGGTGCAAAATGTTGTAAGTAATATCATTTCGTTTTTGGTATGTTAATTAATATTAAGGGGGTTGTTTCGGACATTTCGAAATTGCATCTCAATGATTTTAAGGTTTATTTATGATTATTCATTGTATATTGTTAAAACTATTCGCTCATACGACTGTAATGTTCGATGGTTAATCGATATGTCGCTAGAGTTTATAAAATGTATCATCAAAACAAAGTCATATGATAAATTGTATCCAAATCAACGTGATGAAATTTCAAAAATATTGAATAACCCAGAGAAACTTCAACAAACACATTAACATTGTAACTTTTTTTTTTCCGTTTAATTTCAGAGTCAATTTAGATTTGTGTGCGAGTGTATTTGTGCAGCCTATGCAAAACTCCGCTCGACTGAATCAACAACACTGAGTTCTTAACTTTGTTGCTATTTTTAATATTTGCTAAACGAGAAGATGAAAAAAAAAAATAATAAACCCAATAATAATTTATCATTTATAGTATTTTTAGTTTTTCCTTCGATAAATGTTTTAATGAAAACGTATTTGTAAAAAAAAATACAACAATTATGTCAAACATATAAAACCAATTTGTCCTTAACTCCCTGGTCCTTTTTTTCTATTTATATTT
>JANSTT010008235.1:0-26528 GCA_026745375.1 Platyura marginata | reverse complement strand
TGGATCGGTGGATCCATTTTGGCATCATTGTCTACCTTCCAGGCTATGTGGATCTCCAAACAGGAATATGATGAATCCGGTCCAGGAATTGTTCACCGTAAATGTTTCTAAACAAATGGCTATAATTTCTACTATCACTCAGCTTCCAATATATTTTGTGATTAAAATCAAGATGCTGCCAACAAAAGATATTAGGAAAAGACCTAAAATACCAATCGAAACACTAAAAGTCTTTTTATGTAAAATATACATCCTAACCTCAATGTTTATTTGATTTTTTGTATAAATCTTAGACATTTGAGTAATTAAAAACATCTAAACATATCATTACAGTTTACCATCAGTACTGTAAATTGATATTTTTGTTATAAATAAAAATAAAAAAAAAAAATTAAATAAAAATTTATTATTACAAAAAGTTTTGTTCTGGACTGACATTCATACTCATATAGATCTAAGATTTAAGATGATCTCTTATTCTTGGAAAATTATAGACAGACGCTAATGATTTTTCCTCTTTCCCTATCAAAATGACTGAAGTGATTGTTAAATATTTCAACGATGATTGGATTCATTCTATATAACTACAGGGGGGGGGGGGTCTGATCGCTAAATTTCAATTGATTGTCATCAATTTTTGTAAAATATATTTTGGATTTTTTTAATCTTCAAGTCTGCTTATTTGATTAAAGAGCCGTGTGAGGAGAGCAACCGTATAATTGTAACCACCTTCTTAAAATCAATCATATTTATGATGGCGGTGTCATGATTTGTAGAACATAATTTTAAACAAAATATTTTATGCATTCAATTAAATTAATTAATCACACTAATTGACAATTTAATTACTAATTATGTGTATTTACTTAAAAACTTCATCGAAATTACAATTCACGACATTTTAGTGTGGGCAAATACTAGACAGCAAAATTTTAATGAAATAAGTTTGAAAACAGTCACAGAGGAAAGAGAAGAAAGTTTTGTGGCTTTTGCTTATTTATTATAAATTTTCCATTACAGACAGATTTTGAAAGTTTTCAGTTTTCATCATCGACGCCATTTACTTGCTTACAACTTGTTGTTGTTTATATAATCAACTAGTTACAAAAGTGAATTAGAATTTTTCGTTTACCATAGAACACTTTTATAAATTCGATTTAAAAGAAAATAGATCCGAAAAGGAATGTATTGAATCGAAAATTAATTCTTTTAAATTAAATTGCAGAAACGAAACCAGTCAAAATGGACTTTGTGTAGTTCTTACATAAATCTTTTTAGAGTGTGTATTTTTATTCTTTATTCATTTAGAATTTAGAATTTAGTAGAAAATCTTTAAGATCACTGTAACACCAGCCCATTTCTTAGAGTCACCTTTTCCTATCATAAGATATAATTTATACGATCTGTAGTACCAGTATCGTTCCCTGTTATTGCTTTCATGTGCGATTGTGATGTAAATCAAGTAGGATTATCTTTTGAAATTGAATTCAATGTTTATATATACATATATAAGTATATACAACAAGATAGCTTTGCCCAGATATTAGCTTTTGAATATATACTCTTTTTATTTGGAGTAGATAAATCTATCTTTAGATATAATTAATTTGCCTAATGTACTAGCGAATAGCATACTATAGTATAGAGAAAGAGATATGTATGTATATGTAAAATACATTCATGGTTATAATTAATTGAAAACATCTTGTAAAAGTATGTTCTGTTCTGAGACATATACGATATTACCATTTTGGGATTTGAAGAAATTGAAGACATGAAAAATTGACAAATTTGACATTTTGTTATTTTTTTTAATTTAAATCAATTTTATGTCTGAAAAGGAATTTTCTGTTTATTAATTTTAAATCATTTTTTTCATGATAATAATAAAAATTTGAGAAATGGTGATAATTATAAGGAATCACTTATGGTAACTATTATTGGTTATTATTATTAATTTAAAACTTTTTTGTTCATCACATTTTCTTAATTTTCCCTTAAACAATTCCATAGAAAATATTGTAAAAAATACTATGTTACCTAGTTAAGAATAATTTTTAAAAATCGGGGAATTCGATTTTTGACTTAAGTTTATACGAAAATTCAAGCTGAGAAATATAAAAATCCAACGATTTCTAGCTCTCAGGGCTTATCTTCAATTTATATTGAATTTAAAAAAATTAAATTCCCTCTTTCATTCGGAATTTAGGTCGTTTTCAGGCGTTCTATAGTAAATGTTCACAAATTTATTGAAAACGTTAAGATTATCCATTTTAAGATTACATTTATGGAATTAAGATTTTATTTTTATTTCCGGGGGCCAGTTTTTTTGTTATTGATTCACAATAATTGGACGGATTGATGCTAAAAGTATCTGAAACCAAAAACAATTTTTTTAAATTTAAATACGAAAAATTGTATTTTGTGTTAGTGTGTGTAGATTTTTCATATTTACCTTTAATAAAAACGCCAAAATCTAGTTAATCAATTTCTTGATTTAATTTTAATTTCTTATGAACATGACAAGCATACTGCAAGACAACAGTTTTAAATCGAAATACCATGAAATTACAGTGTTTATGGTATGTACGTTCAATGTACTTTCAATGTACTTTACCTCAGTAGACTTTCTACAAAATAATTTTGTTGCTTAGCATAAGCAAATTCATGTATTTTGTAATAAACTTTGAATCGATTTATGAAATGTGTTTACATGCACCAGATAGCCGTGATCGTCTAGTGGTTAGGACCCTACGTTGTGGCCGTAGTAACCCAGGTTCGAATCCTGGTCACGGCAATGCAAAAATCGCATTGTCACGGATTGGTGCTTTTTTTTTAAAGAAAAATAATTTTGTTAGAATTTGATATTTATATTTATCAGTATTTATGATTTAAAAAAAAATGGTTTGGTCGGGTTTGGCTGCATTAAATTATGTAACCATTTTGTAGTCGGTAACTTTTCGGCCAGTTCAGGCAAAATGGACTAAAAGTAATTATGTAATTAGGAAGTTAAATGCAAACCGAATGAATTACTAGAAATTCTAAACTAAAATTTTGGTCGAGACAGAAACTATTAAGAAAAACTTACAATTTTATAAAAAAAAACAACAACAAATTAATTACAAAATTAAGGTTATCTGTGTAGGATCCACCCTATCAAGGTATTTGATAATTTAAATAGTCAGACAGAAACATTAAATTACTCTCGTTACACACTGACCACACTCCTAACTTAGATTTATTCGATATTTACGTAGATACTGAATAGAATCTAGAACAACTGTATGTACATACATTAATTATGTTATGCACACACCTAATCCCTAAACTCATCGGCATGTTGTAACACCCACTACAAATAGCACTAACTTCAAAATATCAAATTTGCATGCACCGAATGTGTATAAATTTCGGTTTTATACTCAATTTAAACCTTTAGCTATACCATCTTCCCAGAGTTTAACTATATACAATATATTATATGTACGTACATATGTACATATCTATGCAAACCCTCTTTACCCTTTAAGCATAGTTCACCCTATATCCGGCGTACATATAATATGGAGAATGGAGGTATAGTTTCTGACAATGTCGCAGTAAATGCTATCATGGCAATCACGTATTGTATAACTTTATAATACAAATTTATAATGCAGGTCCTTTTACCTGTGTATGTACTTCTATAGTATGTACCTTAGTATATAAAACATAATAATATGTATGTAGGTATAAACCTACCTATGTATATAGTGTTAGCCTAGCCCTAGCCTTAATACATTCTTTCCCAATCTCAATCACCTGCGTAAATTATATGTACAAAATATGTTTTTAAATGGGATAATTGAATTCAGGTTGATGGGCATCAATGCCCTGGTAATTGTTGTTCCAAGTTTTTTTTGTTTATTGTCGGGTGAATGGGTATCGTTCTATTTGTAGGGAAGATAGGCGCCCAGAGAATTCCGATAAGAAACAATAAATTTAGAGGTGAGCTATAACCTATACAATTAATGTGTATTGTACTGTAATGGATATTGTATTTAGTGCAGATTCACCGCAAATTTGATTAAAATAGAGGGAGCAGCACCATTTCTCACAGAGGATTTTTGGGGATAATTGTTGATGTACATACTATATATAGATGTTTGGGTTTTTGACTTACGGCAAGTTTGCTTGTTTTTACTAAATCGTTTCGTAGTCCTTATATGCGTCTATACTTATATATACACAATACATATAAATATCTTTAGTACACGATTATAGTAAAGATTTAATATTTTTTTTTTATGTAATGCGGTAATCAAATATCACAAGAGCAGTGGATATTATTCAGGGTAAGCAATTACTTTGAGTTATGAGGAAAAATATTAACATTTTATGATTTCTGCGGTAGACTTTCTCTTTGTAATCCATCATTCTTCCAAGAACGTAAGGCGTTCATTATTCATTAACATAAACGGTACGGTAAATCTACTTCACTTATATGTAGCTAGTTCTGTGTTTTTTTATAGCCATAGCATTCTTTAGATGACCAAGATGTTGTTTAATCATAGTTTTTTTTTTCTTCGATCTACCATTTTTATTGTTCGTAAATTTTTAGGTCCTTTCTGCGACACCATGTTGACTTTTACAATTGTAATTAAATAGTCGCCGATTAATTTTTTAGTTATAGTGTGATGAAATTTTTTTCCCTTTTTTTTTGGCCGGACTTTGATGAACTGGGAAAATGTTCAGCTTTCTTTGTTGTGTTATGCAGCAGTTATTGCTAAAATTAAAATTACCCAAAAATATGTACATATTTGGCCAACTTTTCTATTCAACTTCAATAAAATAAGAAACTTTTAAGATTCATTTAGTAATTACATAATTTGTATATAAATTGCGGTGAGTAAATAATAAATTTTTGTTTTTACAGAAACATTCAAAAGAATCAATTACTACCTACTACAGTTTCTATTGCAAACGAAAAACTTATTTATACCTTGCGTGTTCAATTTAATTAAATATTTATGTAATTATCTCAATTAGAAATAATAAGAAAACTATCTTCAATTCATACAAGTCAAATAGTAAACGATGAAATGTAAAATTTAAAAATTACGGAAATAAAATGTCAACTAAAATATTGAGTACATAAAACCTCATTGTACAATAACACCTCTCTCTCTCTCTCTCTAGCTATGTATAATGACAATTTATAAATTTTTTTTTATATGCATATGAATATGTATGTATGTATATGTATGTACCTACCTTTAACATACATACATACAAACTTACAATTTATGTCATCCGCATAGAAAATTATGAAATTTTTGTTGATAAATGATGACACACATAAGTCACCCTAATTGCATTTCAAAATGCTCTTTAATCAAAACCATTCTACAAAATTATAACAACCCCCGTTTATAATATAGAAAATACCCATACATACATACAGACATACATATATAGGGTAATCCTATCTAAATTACACTTTTTAGGCGTCATTTGCATGCCAAATTGCGAGGAAATTAAAATACTTAAATGAATGGGATCCTATTTGAATTCCATCACCATTAAGACAAAAGAAATTAATTTTGAAACAGGAAGGAGCCGAAAAAGTTATCTAATTGAGAGGGAAAGTACTTTTTGCAACTTTTCCTCCTCGACGATATGTACAATATACGAGTATATAGACCAAATACTATGGAATCAGGTTACAAAAATTTATTTATATCAATTTCATTTATTTTTAATTAAATTTGATTAATTATCACATTGACCTTAGATGTACGTACAATCATACATACATATGTAAGTGTTGGTAGATATGGTACAGGTTCATAGGTTATACGACCCTATATATACATACATATATGTATATCTATTTTAAATACATTTATTTCTGGACTGTTGTTCGTAGATAAAGTTTTCTTAAAGTTTTTGAACAAATTGTGTGTTAATTACATAGTTTAGACGTGTTAGAGTTTATTTAGTTTTATGGTCAGATCCTTCTAAATAATTAAGCTTTTTTTTTTGAGTATCCTAGAAAGCAGCTAACATCACAAGTAGAATATTTCAGTTTATTTAGACAAAACATCGGAAAAGTTATATTATAAGAAAAGCGGAATAAATTATTAAAAAGGTTTTTAATTCTGAACTGAAATTAAATATCCGTTTCGTTTTCGTTATAATTATAAAAAAAAATATCATTAAATAAAAAAAATGTCTGCCAATTAATCTACGATGTGCGAACAAACATGTTTTTCACAAAAAATTTGTATGGAAGGAGGTCAAAGGGGTGGGAGGATTTTGTTCATTTTCAATACCAAATGCTTTCCATGCATAAAAAACCTACACGAAAAATTTCAAGTCTCTAGTTCTACGCGTTCTTGAGTTATTGTGTTATCGAGCAAGCCGATTACAGGCAAGAAAAATATTCTTTCTATTTTCTTATGAAATGTGTAAGAAAATACAAAATTTTCGCTCAAGCCTGCAGCAGTTTTTTTTCCGAAATGTAATGGCCGACCCATTTTAAATTATTACATCATTCACAATATCGGAAAAAAAGTGATCATAAAAAATAATTCTCTAAGAAAATGATAGTTGGAACTTTAAACGCCCTTTTTTTCCAATAGAATAAATAAATTGAATTTGATATTGACATTTTGGTAATTTTTCACCTGGAATAGAAAATTGCATTAATACCGGCATTGTGCTATAAATTAAATTAATTTAAATTAAGAAACACGAAGAGGTTGCCCATATAATATAGAAGACAATATCCATATATTTAGAAAAGAAAGGCGAATGAGAGCGTATAGAAACATTAAAATAATTTAACCAACTAGTTATGTGTAGTTATATGTACTGGGGAAGATGTGGATCTGTCATTGTTTAAATTATTCAAATATTTGGAAAATTTCAGGAAGATAATTTTATTTTAATTAAAACTTTTTAACTGTCAGCACCTGTCAGCCTAAGTACAAATTAAGCAACAAATACAAAATAGGCACAGTCTGGATGGCAGATTACATTTTATGTGTTTAAAAATAAAATTTTATGAATACAAAATCAGTAAAATAATTCATAAAAACAAATTTTACATTCGTAAAATTATATTAAAATGACACAACACACAAATAATATTTTGATGAATGTGGAAAATTACGATTTTCCATACATTTCTGTAGAGTTTAGACTTTAGAGAGATACTAAGTTCGTTTAGTATACATTTTGGAAGGAAAAAAAAAACAAAAATTGTTTAAAGTTTTTTTTTTATATACAAATTTATTCAAAATTATCCATAAATTCTGGCCACATACTGGTACATTATACCTTTTTCCAATAGTAAACTATAAAATTAACATAAAATACCTCCATCCACCAAGCTATAATATTATGGAGGGTGACGATATTATGCATGATGAAAGCTCTCAAGTATACAATAAATAATGCTTGCTTGAGCCGTGAGCCCATTTATGAGCTGTTAGGCAAACCAAATATTGTATGATGAGGGTGGAAAAAAAAAACATTTTTGAATGATAAGAAAGTTATGTTTCAAACAAAATGTCAGTCATCATGCTCTGAGGAAGCGAGAACCACTTGAAGTGTAATTTGTTAAGAGAAATACGGTAACACTGTAAGTGTAAGGACATTAATAAATTCACGGAAATGTTTTGTGAACCTTTTCTTCGGTTATAAATGGTCGGTATACTAAACACTGTGGATAAGAAAAGTTAATTTATAAATTGGTTTTTCGTAAAACATTCTTCTAATTTTTTTCTGTATGTGTTTGTAGAGTACTATATATGTATAAGTGTGTGGAGTACATAGGTACAATGAACTAAAACAGATTATAAAGTTTAATAGCACGAAAAATTCTAATAAAACTTTTAAAGCTTCTTTAATCTTATTGCTGGAAATTTGTTTTGTCTGTTGTTGTATAATACATAGGTAAGTCCATCGAAGGTGTAAGTTTTAATTCCAGTGATTTTCCAATAAGATTAACTAACTATAGCTGTTTAAGTGTATTAAGTTACGTATGTTTGCGAATATAGGTCTTTTTTCGAATTTAGGTTGTGCAATTTATTTATTTAGATTTTACGTATATTAGGATCGTAAGCTCTTTAAAATACTAGATGGGCTTATTTGAAATACTTAAAAAACAATCAGTTTATTTTCTTACATTTGGCATTTGTAAGGTTTTATTTATCACTAAAGAGATTTTGGAAAACAAATAATATTTACGGTCTATCGATTTCGATAGTAGGTCAAGAAGACAATTTTTTTTTTTTTAACATTTCTCAGGTAAGATCCCTTTGATGAATTCGTTTTTCACAAGGAACTGATGTGATTGATCTTTTTGAGATAAAACTGTGTATCCATATTTGGGTCAATCTGGTTTTTCTGCTGCCACTGCTAATGCTGTGAATTCTCAAAAAAAAGCCTTTCCTGAGTCAAAATGAGACAATATTAGATTTGTCCATAGTACAAATAGTGAGATTATATTTTAAAATATTTGTTTTACAAAAATTTCTTAATATAACCAAAAACATAACATTTTTAGAAATTCATAATACCCATTTGAGTGGATAATTTTTCAAATTTAGTATGTAGATGTAAAAAAAATAAAAAATCGCCTAATACCAACATTTAAGCAAAATACAATTCCTGTCGGTCCGTTTAAATATTCTCAGCATGACCACATTATCCCATTATGGAAAAACTTATTTCTTTGCAAAAAAAAATATCTTCTTAATTGTCGAATGAATCATTACCATAGTAATTTGCATTTTAACATCGGTTTAATTAAGGATAAAAGGAGCACTTAAATTTAATGACTTCAATTTAAATGTTTTAAACACTGGAGAACATTTTTATATTTAAAATTATATTTTACTTTCTTTTTGTGTGTTTTTTTTTCTCCCCAAAAATTGGATTCTATCTATAGCCCTAAATTGAGTATAATAATTGAAATTATAGAAGAAGACCTCCAATTAAATATTTAAAATAATGATTTCCATCCAAAATAGTTGGTATATTATGTGGAAAAACTTCTCTATCTTCCATTTATATATATGGAAATGTTTTTAAGTCATTTTCTATGAAATGGAAAAATTAATCAATCATCAAGAAAGATTATTCGATTAGTTTGCAGAAAAACTCAGAATTGCTTGTCATTTTTTTTTTCTTTTCTGAAAAGCTATCTCAGCATATTTTCAAATGATATTAATAAGGTTAATTCAATGAACTTTGTAAGGATTTTCGTATATATTATGTAAATGCGGTTTGTTGGAAAGTGTCTTTTAAATTCAGGATTTTTCATTTGCAATGAAGTACCAACAAACATTATATAAATATACTAAGTAAATAATTAATAATTTATTGACAACATAACCTATAAATGAAATAAACACAATTTGTATTATAATTCATTTCTGCATGTGCGAGTTCATTTAATTATTCATTTTTTTTTAAATTGAATAATAATTTTATATATTATTATAGGTAACCAGTACATAATATTGTTGGCAACAAGATATTTTTCAAAAACAAGTAAAATTAAATTAATATATTGACACGAACAACTAGAATATGAATTTTCGATGCAGTGTGAAAATATCATGTGATTTAAATTGTACATATAATCGAATATTTGTTTTTATTTGTCGATTTAATGTTCAATAAAATATTCGACAAAAAAATATACAATTTTTGGTCGATAATTATTTTATTGCCATATGCATTAGGATTTTAATGAAATTAAATAAGAATACCTGTATGCTACCTATCTATTATTAGTTCATTTATTATGGATATTAATTATTTAATGTAAATTAATTTTATTTTGTTGTCACACCAGAGACGTAGCGTGGATTTTATTTTTGTCTATGTTCAAAGTGCTTTTGTTATTCTTACTATAATCTACATAACTCCCTTAATTGTTGAAATATTTTAATATGGATGATTATCTAATTTTAAGTAAAATTTTATTTTAAATCTTTTTTGCCTTATACATTTTTTTCAGTTTTCTAACAAAATGTCAAGAAAATTATGTTTTTTTGTGGAAAATTAGACTCACACTAAATAAATAAAATGGAAGCTTTGTTTTTTCAAATATACATATCTACATAATATATATAAGTATGTGAAATGTAAAATTTCTTCTATGTTTTAATTTTATAAATTAACACGTTTCAAAAATAAAAATATTTTTTTATTTGTAGCTCTAATTTCAGAAGTGGGATATATACAATATAATTCTCATTATCATTATTTTTCTCAATAAATCTACGGTATTTCGCTATCTAATATCGCTGCTCTACTGTGTCGTATTTTCGAAAAATCCAAGTTAAATGTTTTGCGTTTGAAAAAGATATTTTTGCCGTCCGAATTTGAGTTTGAATGTCCATAGTATTAACTCCGTCTATTATCCTCGACAGATTATAGATATTTTCTTGTTGTCCAATGTGCATAGATTCTTAAGCTTGAATAGAATATTCAGAATATACCTCAGTAAGAAAATGTTTAATGACGTTTTCTTTCTTTTATATGTAGCATTGTACATAGATAGAAAAACTCAAACAATTAACTTGATCTTATATAACTGAAAATTAAAGTTTTTCTATAGTGTGCGGGAATAAAACTTTTAAAGTAGTTTTTCTTGTTACTTGAAATAATCTGGAAAGTACATAATTTGCATTTACATTTGTCCCTTAATTAAGGTTGAATAAAGAAATAGTGGCAACTTTAAAGTTTTATAAATTTATGTATGAGTCAAATAATCAAATAATCATTAGTCGGGATACGTTTTTTTTTAATATCCTTTTTGATGTATGACATTAATTGAGAATTTTGCCTGTTTTTTTCTCTTTTCCAAGAAAAATTATTGTTGACGGTTTTTTCATAGTGCATCTTGGGAAAAAAAATCATTTATTGATTATTGTTATTGAAGTATGAGTGATCTTTTTATATGAATTGACATGACGAGCTCTTTTTGTGGAGTGCTCTTCGGAGAAAATTTTAAAATTTTTCATATTTTGAAATAATTCCAGGTATAAGATTGTTTTTTAAGAAAATTCCAACTACCCAGTCTAAGATTATAAATATAGCATGGTTATTGTGCTGCCATATTTCTGTGTTTGACGTGCTAACACAGCTTACCAACTAATATCCAGAATAAGATCAATGCATTTTTAAAGAATAAGGATTTAATTTAGAAATGCACATAAGACTCTAAATTACTAGTTCTTGTTCTACTTTTTTTACGATAGGTTATTTTTCATCATTAAATTCCTATGTCATTGCTAACGAAAACAATAAATGTAATGTACGAGAATGTGTGGTGTGGGTTTTAGTTCGACATTAAATCTATCAGCAGACGTTTTATTGAAGATCATAAATACCAAAAATAAAAACATTATTGCTTTAATAAAACCATGGAAAAACACATTTTATCCGGCTATGGTCATGAACACCAATGTATATTATGGGTAGCTTGTCCTTTTGGTTCTTACAACAATAAAAGTTCTTCTGGCACGTAACATCAATGCTAGTATATTAGGTACATATAGATTGTTTAGTTCTAATGGTTCTGGTTGGTAATGATGGTGAGTGCACATATAACTTACATACATACATACATATATACGAGTATGTATGTATATCTGATTCTAGAGACCAGAAGCCACCGTTTTAAAATGGCTACGGCAATAAAATGTTAATGGACCTTTAAACTATGGATTCCTTTTATTTTGAACATTTCGTTGTGATACTAAATTAAAATAAGAAAAATTGGCCTTTTTTTACATAGAGTTTGAAAATACACTTTGATATTAAGGAGATATTCTGCGAAATATAAGAGGTTTATTAAGTTTAAATACAGTAGAACCTCATTAATCCGTACTTTTCTTAATCCGGACAGGCATTAGAAAAAAAAATAACGATAATAATAAAGAAAAAAACTCTTTCAAACTTTCAACATTTATCGCACGTCTATTGTTTTTGTGCGAAAGTGCGTGAACGGTACAAGTTACTTTGTCATTCATTGTCAATCGGTCACTCGCTCCATTGTTCCATTTTGTTCTTGTAATTTAAATGATCGTGATTTAAGTGTTAAGTACAGTACAGTTAGTACTTAGTACGCCCTAGTTAAGTGTTGAGTACAGTTGTTTTAACTATTATTTTTACTCATTATTTAGATAATTTGTTTTAATCCGGCCTTTCATTAATCTGGACAATCTAGAGCTCCAATTAGTCCTGATTAACGAGGTTCTACTGAATTTTGCGATTTTTTATTTTGATAAAACTTGGTGAAGTTGTTTATTATGGTAAAATAAATATTTTTCTATGGAACTGTATTTTTTTTTAAAGGATATTCTAGGTCAAACTTTAATCAATATGAGTGTAATACTTGAGTGTAATAATTATTGTGACTAAACCTCTGCACCAATTTTTTTTATCTATAGCTTAAAATATAGGTAATTCAATCAAGGTTTCTAAAAAAAAAAATAAAAAAAACACAATTTTTTCTGTTAAAGATACCATTTACCATTACCATCAAACTCCATTATTTAAAGCCTATCAAAGCCTAGTTTTAATCTTTACCTTTAAATAGTAATAAACATCGTCATAATATTGATGAACTCCCATTAACTATATTCAGATGAGATTTCATCCATATTATTACAAATAAATCTCCATTTGTCAAAACAGCTTAACTCAACTTAAGTAAAGGGAACATCAATCTATGGATGAAATATAATTAAAGAGTTTTTCCTTATAAACTTCTCACATTTATTCTTTATTTATTTAATTATTTTATAATAATTTTTTTATTTATTTATTTATAGATGAATTCCAGTCATCACTTGTTCATGGGTAAGTCAATTTGGAATTAATACTAATCGATTATTATTGATACACAAATATTACCATTTCGTCAGTTTTATATTCTACTTTATTGACAGTAAGTAATAACATCATTTACAGTTTTTGTAATTGCGATGTAGTACATAAAATATTATTTAGTACTTTTGGTATTTATATTAATAATGGGTAGGTACTAGGTAGGTACCTACCATCATCATAATTTCTAAATCAATAATAATATTTCAATTATCTAACACTTTAATAGAAATGCTTTAAGGCTATAAATTCAGTGAGTCGTATTTTATATTACTTTTACGGAAACAAAGTATACATAAAGTGTTGCTACATTGTTGAATCAATGAATAAATAAAACGAGGATACACACAAAAGAGATTTAGTGAGACCCTTTTCCTGTTCACAATGACTTCCTCTTTAATGGACCGGATGTGTTATATATACAATAGACGCATAGACCCCGGTAGTGTCAACTTTTCCCAAAATGTTGGGATTGCGTTAAAAAGATTTACGCACAAAAACGGGTTTTAACGCAATCGAAAAACATGATTTAATATTGTTGTTAACTGAACCACGAAAATCATGTAAATTTGTTTTTATCGTCAAGTTTATATCCTCGTTGCCATTTATTGCTTATAATTACTAAAGACAACTTAATTACAAAGACAGAGCGAGACAGACAGACCAAAGATAATTATATTAGGATTTGATGGTTTTGTAGCTGGTGTAATAAAATAATAATTCAGTATTCAGACATTCAGACATTGTCTGGCAGTAAATTTGAAATTTAGTCATCGATTTTATCTCGATAGTATAGGAAATAGGAAATTCTATTGTTTTTTTTTTATGGCAATAAATCATAGGAAATTATTTATTATACAGCAAAATTCAAACATTAAGTAAAATGTAAATAAATATTTTATAGGAAACAATACACAATCACATAGAATTTTAAAAATTTCAAATTGTGTAATAGCATGAAAATTCCATCGGATTCCCATTCATATACATTATACATATGTATGTAGTGGTGTCGCACCCTCAAAATAAAGGACTATTAAAATTTTATTGGGATAACCATATAAATAGAGGGATGATTGTTCCATTCTTCAATTGTATGTGATACAATATGAATACATATGTATGTATTACCCTATATCTATATACATACATAAATACATAGACAAAAAGTAGAGAAAGCCACCCAATTTAACTCCATTCAAATAGCTGGTGATGTAACGTGCCGTAAACAAAAGTATCTTTGTTTGGGGTTGCCGGTATGGGATGAATATTTTACCCCCCATTCCGCCAAACCTTCAAATAGCATCATATTGTCGCGTACACTCAAAATGTGTTGTTTTGTTTCTGTACCATGTATTGTAGGTACTGGAGCAATACCACCTACAATTTGTACTTTTCATTTTATACGAAATTACAATTGAGGGGGAGGGGAGCATTGTGGGCCTTTCCTAAGTCTAAACAGCCTAGATGGATTATAAAAAATTGTTTTTTTTTTGTATTTCTTCAGCTGTTTCAGTAAAAATAAACTAAAAATCAATAAAGAACTAAAAGGATGGTAATTTGTTCACTGAAACGAGAACGAAAGATAAATATTGCAACATCAAAAGGATTTTTTTTTTGTATTTTAGAAATATAGGCAAGGCATAGTCCGGAAATAGAAGAACAAATGATTTAAAGGAGTTATAAAACCAAAAGCCTTTAACACTGATCCTATATATACATACTTACTATACCTATATATATATATATATATATATATATATATAAACACCCTTATGTTTTAATCTTAAAACAAAATATCTTTTGTAAGTGGAAATATGTTGCTTCGAATTTTGTTGTGGCCATAAAACTAATTTAATTAGTAAATTACAAAATATCTTTGGATTTCGATAAGAATTCGTTTTTAATTTGTTAAAAAAGTCCTATATTAGAAGGTATTTTGAGCTGTGCCGACTATACTACACATCCCTTCTCCCTTAGTCCATTACTTATTTTTAATTAATAAAGTAAAATTTCCCGATTTGACTTGAAATATATTCCGACTAGAGAAAAATTGAATATCACAGAAGTCAGAGGGAATAATAAAATAAAGATTACCTTTATATGGGAAAAAGTTCCAAATTCTACCGTTATGGCGTTACAATCAATTTCATAATATCGGGACTTTTGTATAGTGGGTGAAAATTTTTTTTGTGTGCAAAGACCTTATGTTTGACATATCAGGATCCACATTTATATTGTCCTTGTCTAGAGTTTTAGGAATTACTAAAGTTCCTTAATAAGTAAACGAATTTTCACTTAAACAAATTGACTACTTTAACTAAGCATCCCTACTGTTTTCTACTTCACATGAGTAAATATTTGATAAAAACAAAAAAAAACTATATGCCCAGGACCAAATACTAGCAGACGAGCGCACATTGACATCATAAAGCCACCTTTTGTATTTTGAAAATTATCAGAGTCTACAATGCTAGGATAGGTACAATATTTATGTATGCCGCCATGTAACAGGCAAGGCAGTTTTCAAATACGAAAAACAGAGCTTTAATTTATTGCTTTATCTGAATGTGATACCCTTTGTGTGCCTTTGACATATAGCGACTTCGTGGAAAATTATAGTGGCATCCACTATATGTGTGTGTGGCTTTTCAGTGGCCATATACCGCCATCATGCGGATTAAGTTGTTTGGAATTTCTATATTTTAACCAACCCACACCCACCGCTATTGTACAATTTTCTATTTTGTGTAGGTTAGGCATTATTATTATTTCCATATTTATTCATTCAATATTATTAGTGTTTTGTGATAATATTTAAATTTTGGAAAATGGAAATTTGTAGACTAAATATTGAGGCTGTAAATTAGTTTAATTGTTTATGTCATTATCTGCATACATATGTATGTACTTAGGTAGATGGAAAAATTCCAATTAAATAATATTTTCTTTCATATTTTTAATAAAAAAAGTTCAAAAAGCTGTTTAAAATCAAGATTATGGAAAAACTTCAAGCAAAAAAAAAAAAAAAATGTAATTAGCACCGATTGTGAACTTCACCTTCGTTAAGTATTAAAATATTTATTAACACCTCAATCAATTAATTTCAGTCAATAAACTATCAGTAGGTGTATACCGACTTTATGCGTAATGCACTTACAATTGTTGTGGCCGCTTTTGTTAATTTTGACATTTGGGTATCATTAAAAACCATAAATACCGTACCGTATCATCATCAATTTAAAATTCATATTGTGAGAGCGAAAGTTCAGATCGTTGTTGACCTCAACTGATAGAAATTTACAAAAAAAAAAAAAAAAAAAACAAGAAATACAAAAAATGCCACGATCAAGTTCAATACTAAAGAAACGTATTGAGTATGGTTATGAAATGAATATTTATTAGATTTAAGAAAATATGTACAATTAGGTAGAGACTATTGTACGACTAGGTAGGTACATATACACATTTAAGATCGATAGGTATATTTGCTATAATAACAATTAATTATTTGACGTTTCTAATGCAACATGAATTTTATTCATCAAGATGAAAGTAAAATTCGAAATGTCTTAATAAATTATAATGTAAGTAAAATATGAGTAATGATAATTCGTAAAGATTTAATTGTAATACATAGGCTAAGGTATCCCATTTGAAACTGATGAATTTAAATTTGATACATATCTGAAAACATATGTTTTAGACTTTCTGTCGGTGATTTTATTTATGATGATTTCACCCGTTACTCATTTGTATGTATAGTGAAAAAAAAAAGTCAAAAAGAAAAGGAAAATTAACGTGGAAGAAAAATAATAATTGTTTTGGGTAACATTTTATTCTTTGGAATGTTGTGTTTTTCTTTTTTAAATATATTGTCCGAATAGGATTAAATTATAATTGAGAATTTTGTTATTTTTTTTTTTTTAATTAACTTTTTTCATTTGATATGAAATCAAAACTAACAAATTTTCAGAAAATAAGAAAATTCTCCAAAATATGTATGAATTTGATCGTTTCTCTTCCTTATATTTATTTTATACACATTTGGCAATGATATCAAATCAGAGTTACCAAAAAGGTGTAAAAATTAACTTTCAGCCCCAGCTGCGTTGAGTAACCAGAGGATGCGGGGCATGCCTTTTTTCACTATCCGCATTTCTCGGAAGAAAGGAAAAGATAGACCAATCCATGACACCATAGAACGTTGGAGGTTAACTGGGATGCTGCGAGCGACTACGTAGCATTTGTCATCCGGGAACTCAGGCGTTTTGAAAAAGAATGAAGAGGAGAGGAGAGAATCGATGGAATAGAGAGACAGTAACAAGGTGAAAGAGCAATTGCTGTAACCTGTCCTGTGAGAAAATGCCTAATGGCGGTATCATAGGGAGTAGAGGAAGGAGATGGTAGGCGGTTTCAGTGAGTAGGAATCTCAAAATGGAGTGGCGTCTATAAAAGATTTTCACCTACCAGAATAAAAAAGAGTTACCAAAAAGGCAAAAAAATTAACAAAATTTTTGGTAAGGATATTTTCGATCTATCCTTTTTAGTGTGTAGACGAAAAGAAATTGCTTTTCCATCGATTATCACATTTTTATTAATATTCGAGACATATGTTTCGAAAATATTACTACACATCCATTTTTATATATAAGTAGGGTATATAGTAGTAGGCATATATATAGATATAGATATAGATATAGGATAGCACATAGCATAATTCGCACGTATAGATGGCTTCCATTTCCATGTTATCGCATAGAAAGGTTAAAACAAAACAAAAACTGTCGTCTGGATAAAATATGACCACATGTCTATGAATACCAAACAAAATTGGTACATTTAGGTTCAAATTATATAGACGAGTAACATTATTGTTGTCTTCTGGCAAAAACGAATGTATTTCTATGAGTTTTTTCTTAAAAAATATATATTAAATAATCGATAGAGGTTTAAATGTTGCAGTTGAACTACATACATAAGTATATAAAACTAAAACAAAGCAACTTAACTTAAAGTTAAAATTATATTCTAGACCAATATAGATTTAAAAGTTACAAAAACTTGTCCAAACAATGTCTGACACTTTGAAATTTGTTTTGCACTGTTAGCTAAACACTCAAGTTTTTCGCAGCACACACATACATACCTACCTACTACCTACCACATACATAAGAAACAAAAAAAAAAATCTTTCTTAATTTTTCTATAAATACAACAAAAAGTTTGCACAATTTTAAAGTTGGGACAGGTGTAATCGATGGCTTTTTCGTAATAACTTGGAAATATATATTGTATAAGTTGAGAACCATGGTTGGAAGGCATAGGACAGGATTTTTGTCCTGTTAATTAAATTTATTAGAAAACTTCATACTTCATTACTTTGACAAATATTACATAGCCGAGATATAAGAGGTCGATCAATTAGGAACAACTTCATAAATCAAAACTTTTCCACTTTTAACGTTAAAGACCATCGGGACAAAACAGTTAATTGTGTATATATTTAGGTATTTACCTACTTTTATGTATAAATACTTATATATAAGGACGATGAGTTTACTTAATTCATTGAAAAACTTTTTATATACGAAAAAGTGAATTTATTACAGAACTTATTGATGAGACTTTGGTTGTAAAATATATTTTATGGAAATATAGAAATAGTCTTTTTATACATATACTATAAGTACACAATTTTTGGTATAAATACTTTGGCTTCGATAAACATTTATTTCTGGAATATTATTCAAAGCTCAAGGAAAAGAAAAAAAAGAAGAAGAAAAACAAAACTAAAATAATCAAGGTAGAATATTCTATTCATATACTTGTTGATGGTATGGGAGCATATTTTATTTATATAATGTAGGTAACTGAAAATATGGCAATTTATATTATTTTTCATTTCTTTCAGAACTGAGATGCACGAATATAGAAAGTTCAAAGATTTGAATTACAGATCACTCAATTTCTCACTCGAATAGTTTGAGACGAATATTTCAATGATAGCCAATCTGGGTTATTGCTTGACCAAAAAGATATATATTGTAGAGTCCCATTATCTTCAATTTCATGAATTTTTGTTCGGACATTTGCCATCATCTTCTGAACAAAAAGTTTTCTTTTTAAAACCTCTTTTCTGTTTTGTGCCTCCCAATACCTTTTGACGCAATAGGGCCCAAAAATCAGTTGGCTTTACAAGTTGGATTACATCTTTTTCAAACAGACTTTTTGGTACAAATGGATTATTTTGTTGTTCAACCCATTCCACATTCACCATTGCATAATGAGCTTATTCATTGTCATACCAAAACTTTTATTTTGATCTATTTTTTCATATTTTGGTAATCTCTTTGGAAAACTTAAATTTTTGAGCCATTTTTCGATTTAAATGAAACGGATTTTAATTTTGAATGCGAGCCGCACTTGACTCACCAAAGAGCCGCATGTGGCTCTCGGAGCCGCATTTGTCCACCGTTGCTATATAGACTAAGATTCCACCTATAATTGAGAACGAACTAGACGGTTTCAGTAAAACTTAAATGTATTAATCTGATTTGTAGTACACCAAGAGGAGGAAAAGGGCGACAGGCCATTCCAATTCAGTGATTTCCGACAAAAGTCGGACAGATGTAACTATAGTAAAATAATTAATGAGTTCAACTAAAAATGGCTTAAGGACTCAGATACCTTAGGAAAGGCTCTAACCACTAACTGACTAATTAACATTATAACTTAACCCATTAACTCCCCCAAATTTTAATAATTAATAGCCACTTTTTCCGATCAATTTTCACTTTCAACTGTTATATAGCTGGAAAAACAGAACGTTCTATAGCGTCACATAGCTATCTTTCGACTACAGACTGGGCTGAGAGATTCCCGTAAATTTTAAATACCTCTGTGAATTACATCCCGTTTAGAGGAAGTTTAAGGGTTAATTATAAAAAATTAAAAAAAATTTCAATAATTAGTGACGCTTACTAACCGTTTAAAATCGTAAAGAGAAAAAGAGGCCATTCCGATTTGAATAAACTTTATGTCATTGGACTGTATGGAGCTGTATGTAATTATGGCTAAATATAATTTAAAATTTTTGCACAATAATGTCTCTGTTATACTTTTAAAATCAGTTTTGCAAAAAAAAAAATGTAAATAATAAAAATATGTAGGTAGTTGATAATTTATCCCAGTTATTGTTCCAAAATTTTAATATTATGTATTTAAATAATTACATATTTGGATTATGTCAAAGTCCAATTCAGAGATAATAATGTGTGCTGTAACAAACCAATTATTGCCGATAAATTACATAAACAAATAATTAGTCATGGATAGTATTATACATATCACAAACAGTGTTTGCGATACATTACGTGAAATAAAATATTGATCTGAATTTGACATAAAATTGCAACCACAGTACAATGACAAAAATACGCAATTACGGTTCTAATACTGCGCCAGAATATCAATAAACTGCAGACCGTAGGCGTATAGAGTAACGTTGGTATTTAATTATGCAAGAGACGAAATCTGATAGGGTGGAAAGTGAACAAAAAAAAACGGTAATTTTTTTCCGAGTATTTATTTAGAGGAAAATAATCTCAGAAAGCATGCCTGGAGATTGGGCTATAGTGATAACGAGATGTGCAGGGCGTGTAGAGAGGAGGAGGTGGATGTCTTCCATCTTCTCTGCTTCTGCCCAGTACTCTATAGAATAAGGGCGAGATACCTGGGGGGCTTCAGATTTGAATATCTAGAGGACCTAACAGGACAGCATACTGGAGTTCGTAAGAACAACAGGCTGGTTGAATCCATAAATGTTTGTCTGACACCCCCTTCCCCCACCCCCTTACCCCACCTCCTAAATCAAAACCCGCTGTTTTCTCCATAGAGGGACACAACCTAAGTGTTGTTGCCTTTAGGCACCCTTTAAATAAAGGAAAATAACAAAATCTGACCGGATTGGTTGCATTTTAGCCAATAACTATATGTACATACATTGTACGTACATCATACATACATTAAATAATCTTACATTTCCATACGTGGGAAAAAAAACAGCAATGTAGTAATTGGCACAAAGAATTTCTCTAATATAAATATTGTCGGCTCAGTTCTACTATGTTATAAGTGAAAATTGATCGATAAAACTCCTTTTTGGTCTGTAATCTATTTATTTCTACGGTTTAGTAACTAAAATGTCTCGTTCAATTGTTAATTCTCTATTTACATTAATTAAAAAAAAAACACCAAGAATCGATCATGTTAATATAGGCATAGACATCGCAAAGTTGAATTACATCAGAATAGAATTGAGCGCTAGCAATGCAGACCAGTTATTCCAGTTTTATTAAATTAATTAATATACCTACTATTCTAACTAATAGTAACAACTAACAATTCTCAAAAAATAATTTATGTATTTAGGTAAATATGCATATAATGTACGAGACAGGTATATAAAATCGTATGAGCTCATAGATTTATATGAAAAAATTACGAAAAAGACCTTCTCTGTGGACAATTCATTCATAAGAACTGATCATTATTTACACGATCCGTATGTAAAATGCTAAAAAAATTGTAAAATTCGATTAGAGCGAAAAATATACTGAAAATATGGGCGAAAAATAGAATGATGAAATTGAAATGATAGAAATTCTTTTAAGGTACGGGATGATCAATATATACATGAGATAAAGACATGAGAATGAGAAAGTTTATATGATAGAGAAAGAAGGAGAAAAACTAATTAACAAATTTAGTGACTTTGTTAGGTTGTCTGAATTTTATTATCCCTAATTGTATCAACGCAAGGATTTAAAGTCTGTGTGGATCTGTAATGCTCTCCACTGTATTGTATTGTATTTTGAACCTTTTTTTTTATTACTGATGTCCTTTATCTAATGTCACTTTTCCTAATGTTTGTTTTTGTTGTTTTCGGTTCTATTTTGTAAATTTCTCATATTAGTAGTAATGAAAGGGTTAAAAAAATATCTCAGCGTAAAACTAGTAAAATAAAAATTCACGCATGCGTACCTACCTTTATTGCGTGGAGTTAAGATTTTTTAATAGAAAAGTGAGTAATTACAACTATTGTATAGTAAAACTTTCTACAATAATTATTAAAATAATATGCTGTATGTGAAATAAGCCCAGAATAAAATGGAAGGCTGGAAATGCCGGAAACTTTTTATATCAATTGAATTTGAAACTATTTGTTTATTTAATTTAAATGATCTGCAGTTATTTGTGATTGATTGAAATTTGACCTTGCTTTAATATTTTAATTTTTTCTTATATCGAGCTGACATATGTAAAACCTTTTTTTTGTCTCTTATATATTGCATAATCTATATATGTACTTATAATACTTACGGGCTTCTGAAATCAAACTATCGATATCACTGGTTTTTTGTTTTAACATTTCTATTGATCTCTAGTCAATGTCTATAAAACCAATTGATGAAACGCCTAATTTTTTCTACCGGTCCTGTTGAATCAATATTGGATAGAGCAGATTTTTCTAGATTTATTTTTTTTGTCAAGAATGATAAATATTTTGTTATTTGAGAATTTTCTTATTTTTATGTAAGAATTTTGTTATTTGATACAAAAAATTGATCGTTTTTGTCTTTTTTTTTAAACCAATTTTTGTTTTTCAAATAATGAGATTCTCACTTAAAATTAAAAAAATTTTCCAATCGTAAACTACTTATTGTCGAGAATATTCTTAAAAATGTTATTCTTTAGAATTATACAACAAAACTAGTCTTTCAAGTCTGAATCAGTGATATTAATAATTTTCTAAACTTCAGAGTCATTGTTTTAAAGAAGAAAAAAATTACAGAATATTTTCTCAAAACAAATTTGTCGGAGTATTCTCCGAAATATTCTTATTCTCCGAAATATTATAATTCTCCGAAATATTTTCAATCTCCAAAATATTATAATTCTCCGAAATATTTTCATTTTCCGAAATATTTTCATTCTCCGAAATATTTATAATTCTCCGAAATATTCTCATTCTCCGAGGATATTCTTCGAAACACAAGTATTCATCCTAATCTCCAAAACATGTATTGCAAAATTAAACCGAAACTATTTCAATATACTTACATATGATTATAGTACATAAATCTCTCCACCCTAGCGAAACTGTCAAGACACGTCTTCCTATAATGTAATCAGTTTATTATTATACATGCCCGATACATATTACAATATTACATATTACAAGCGATTTTGAACATCAAGCATATTAATAATTTTGTTTATAATTGGTTTGGTGTTGTTCTTGCATGTTAATGTAATTTACCAAACGAAGGACTTCTAGAGACTTCAATTGATTTTAATCTATCACTTAATTAAATTGGTTAGTTCGGTATAAACTTTGTGCATAGATAGGTTACTGTTGTGCGAAATTGTGCGGTTTTAAAGGTATAGCATTGATTTAGTACCTTACCTACCGTACATATATTCTGATAGTCGGGTGTTTATTTCTATGCTATTCAGTATAGAGTAGATATACAATATAGAGACATTGAGACAGTTTTGTTCTAATCAATTTTATTGATTTTTGTTTAATTTTATTATCAAGTCAAATTTGTTAAAAGTTTTGATAGAATTGATAGATCATTTTGATATAAGAAAAAGGATATTTTTATTTGAGTGTAGATATTACGTTTTGAGAAAAAATAATAATTTAACGTCTTGATGAAATAATTCAAAATTTTGTGATTATAATTCAAAAATTCATTCTAAAATGTCGTGGTTCGTGGAAAAATATTTTGTATTCAAGGATAGACAAAAATGATAACTTTTGAATAAACTAAACGAATTTATACCTAATTTGAGAAATGCTGTTTTTATTCACATAAACATTTTTTTACTTGTCGGCGCCGTCCGTTTATCATTTGAAATGAGGTTAAATTGACATTATTATGCACTCCATTGATTTCTATGTAATAAATACGTTATTTCTGTTATTATAATTTATTGCGGATATCAAAGAACAGTTAAAAGTTGAATCCGAACTATCTGCTCACACCGATTCAGAAAGAAACTGTTTGGGAAATTTGTCAAGACAACAAATAACGTTCATTACTGCAATGAGTTTATTATTTTTTGGGTAATTTTTCGTAGAGGCTGGAAATTTTTCATACGGCTATATATTTTACCAAATTTTGGCAGTTTTTAAAAAAGGATGCATTTAAGTGAATCACTCAATTAATTTTAGTTGGACGTGGTTAATAACAAAATTCCACAAAAATAGCCAAAAATCCGTCAGCGGAATTAAAATTTAAATTAAAATTGTTGTTTTTGAATTTTTAAATTATAATTTTTATTCAGGAGTATTTATTTTTATTACTTAATGATGGAAATTCGGTCTAAAAAAAATCACTGTACTCGTTTGATACCCGGTCAGTGGGTACGGAGATTATTTTCAGATTGAATTTCCATCATTAAATAATAAAAATAATTTTTATATTTGTTCCAAAATCAGTGGAGATATTCAATATTTGTTATGCTAATTAAAAATATAAATTTCATTATCAATTTTCAGATGTGGGGAAAATGATATTTAAAAAATCGTCAAAATAACTACATAAGTAGATAAAATCAATTTTAAAAAAACATGTAAAATGTCATTGAAATCACAATGTGAAAATGAAGTGGAAAATGTTTGTTTACATTTTCACATTATTAAAATATATTTTTCCAATTAGTTTATGTATTGGATAGGTTAATATCGCAAGAATAAATAACTATCGTTCGAAAAAGCTTCATCACAGAGCTTTTTTTTTTTTTTAAAAAAAAACAAATATTTTCTTTTGGCATGTATCTAGAAAAAAGAATGCCTCTGTCTATGATGCCATCCAGAACTAATTTTTGTCCTACCAAAACTAATTTTTATGCAAAATATCTGAAGATCATGAGTTTGAATTTTTGAATATGAATGCGGGTGGTTCAGATTCAACTTTAAATTAAATTACTTTATATGTACGCCAAATTACAATTCGGGAAGGATTATATAGCAAAAAGTCATGAATTTATGTAAAAAAAACATTTCTTTTGGTTTTCATCTATGTAGAATAAGAATTTGCGGCTTTGTTTAACACGAGTAACATTTCTTTTACACAAAGCTAATACACATATCTATTGACAGTATTATAGGAATACATAGCTTCATTGTAAAGCAATGTCAATTTCACATAATATAAACATGATTTACATGATTGCCCATTATATATACATACATACATACATACATAAGGTTGTACTATGTAATTGATATCAAATTGGTATAATTTGTAAATATTTTATTACAAATGTTAAACAGCACATCGGTGCAAGTGTTCTAATTGAAACGTAATGTCAAATGAATTTTACAGGTAATATGTACACATAGACGTGAGAGAGAGAGAAATACATCAGATCAGTATTATAACCAAAATTTGTGCAAACATTTAATTAGCATGAGGGACAATTTAATGGATTCACTTTACGCATTGTGAATATTTTATCAATTTGGTAAACTTTTGGGAATTATTGCATCACAGGAGGAAAAATATAAATCAAGCAAACGAACAACGCAATAAAAAGTACGACGTGACGGCGGCTACCAAATAACAAAAAAAAAAAAAACACTTTTCAATTAAATTTAGTAGCCAAATTGCGTGGGTGATTGCTTGTGTTAGACACCGCCTTCTCACCCGACCAAAAATATAGCCCTTATTTTAAACGAATGCGCCATTTTGATGAAATGAAGTCGAAATTGATTGGGTTAATTATTGTTGTTTGTGTAATTGATAATTTGCAATGTCAAAACCATAATCAAATTAGTCGTGCACGTGGTAATATTTTAGTTAATTTAACCAGGACCCATGAGTACGTTGATAATATTGTAACAAGCCAGTTGGATGCTTCGATGCAAATTCGTCAATTTTACAGAAATTTTAGAGATATTTACAATAGGTGGGTTAATTAATAGTAAAAAAAAAAATTAAAAAAATTAAAATGGACGTGTCAATTTTAATTTCAATTTTAGATTAATTGGCGGAACAGGTCAACGAGCGAAGGGTAATTTTCTTCAAACACGTATTCCTAACACTGTTCCATTTCCTTGCAAAACGACAGGCTTCAGAAGTAAAACAATTCCCGACAGTGTTCATCAATTACGCCCTGGTAATAATTTACTATATATTAACCCATAGTTAATCGATAAAAATAATTAATTTTGTATGTATGCATGTACATATGTATGTGTGTATGTTGATTATATGTTTATGGTTATATATGAGTGTGCAGATAAAAATGGCAAATAAAAGAAAGAATTTTAATCAATAGGCGACATTGATGTTATCGCAGCTGTTGGGGATTCATTAACGAGTGCAACCGCTGCAAATTCGGCTGCCCTGTGGGAAGTTTTAATTGAAAATCGTGGAGTTTCTTGGTGTATTGGCGGTCAAGGCACATGGCGAACGCATCTGACCCTACCTAATATATTAAAGGAATTTAATCCTTATTTATTTGGGTAAGTTATATGGGGCAAGCGGAACGTAAAGCGAAGAGAAAACGACAATCACTTTTCTTGTAAAAACCTGTTTGTTGGCCAAAAGAGAAAA
>JANSTT010008224.1:0-26532 GCA_026745375.1 Platyura marginata | reverse complement strand
TATTACAATTTAGGTCTTTTAATGTGTTATGTACATATGAAGGAATATAAATGGGGTCGCATTAAATCCTCACCATATAATTGGCGGGGTCATGGTGCAAAAAAGGTTAAAAACCGCTGATCTAGATAATTAGGAGTATACAAATTTTATTTTCGAGGATTTTTTAGAAACAAAGTATCTTAATTTTTCTTAAAAAAAAAATTGTGGAAGAATTTTTTCTGTAAATTGACTATGTTTGGAGTTAGTAAGTGGTCTTTATTTTTAAAATTACCATGAAGTGTAAACTTTGAAACCGCTAGACCGATTTTGATGAGTTATTGCTAATTTAAGAGGAAAATAAAAATGCTTTTTGATAAAAAAATAATTAAAATTATTTAAATTTTTGCCGACAGAAAAATTTAGATTCAACGAAAATAGCAATTATGCAATTCATTTTTTGTTTTTAATTTTATACTTTAATTTAAGATTAACAATTAAAACATTCCAAGTGTTTTCCATTTTTCTCAAAAGTTATGATTTTTTAAAAGTTATACTACCCCTTACTAACTCAGAATATATTGGCAATTTTGAAACCTCGATTGGTAACCTCAAGCATATAGCGATTTTAAAAATGGTTTACCTAGAATTTTTAGACAAATAGCCCGCGTAAAAAAATTGATTCTTGTTTGTAGAGTTTTAAACTTTTTCGAATAGATATATTTGTATGTATACAAATAAATACGCAAAATTAAAAAAAAAAAAATGCTATCACTAAAAACAAGTAACTCCATATATGTATGTATGTATGCATTTCATGTAAGCTAAAAAGGTCAAGAAATTTCCATTCAAACCAAAACATTTTACGTTTTTTGCATTTGGAAATGTTTGTATTTTGATGCAAACAAAAAGAAAATGTTTTATAATTAAAAATGTGCACTAAAAACTTACTAGCTTTATGCATTTAATATGCAAATTAGTTTCTTTTGCGCATCTTTTTCTACACGTTGGTATATAGATTTAAATTGAATGATGATGAGGGTAACTGCATGTAGAGTAAATTGGAATGACCTGAGTTTTCCATTTAATCCTTGCTAAAGGTGTTCACTAATTAGAAGTATTCTGGTAGAACAAAAATTAATTCTGCAATATGTATACGAATATGTTGATCTCAAAACTATTAACTGAATGGAGAATTTTAAGACCGGTGACGGTGGACAGTGGCAGAGGGGCAGAATGTAAAGCAATTAATACAATTAATTTTTTGTTTGTTCTTGTATTAATTCAATTGCATACACCGACGGCCATAAGTTTATCTGTGGCTAATGAGAGGAACAATTTTATTGTTTGTGAAATTCGTTTTTGCTATTACACTACTTTTATACATGGTGGCAATCTGATAATTAGCTGATTGTTTTCTAATTATGTACTGTGATTTAAGTAATTTTTTTAAATAAAATATTTTAATGTTTTTTTGATTCATTTTCTAACTCATTTCCGTACACACCAGTATGAGATTTGTGCTATTTTATCTATCACTGCTAAAAATTTTAAGTTTTCTTACACTAAATGGTTAGCTAGAGACTTAGTATACTTTGTTTTCGTTATTCTCTCAATTCTCAGATTAAATTAATGCATTCGCTTAAATCTTGTGACTCCTTACTCTGCAGTCTCTTTTTATATAAAATAAAAATAAGGATTGTAAAACTAACGTATAGAGTTTCTTCAAGACTACTGTCGCAAATATTTACAACTTCAAACATGGTTTGGTTATATATATATATATATATTTCATCCATATGCTTAACTATTTATTATTCTGATTCTGACTAAACTATTTATATACTCAACAAAACTTGAATTAATATTATGATCTATTGATGTTTTTGCCCATAACATACAATAATATTGTATATGTTCGCTCTATGGTATCATCTTAAAGAGATGTTTATGAGGAGACAAATATGTTCTATTAGTACAAATGGAGATCATCATGTATTATTCATCAGGTAAACAGTTGCACTATAAAAAAAAAAAATTGTTTTCAGACCACCCGATATAATTTATTGCATATTTTCAATTCTTCTTGCGAACATTTTTGTATTCCTTTATCTTGAAATGCAATTTGTTCCCGATCATCCAGAATGCAGTTATTAATTTATTCTTAAAGTAACTATAGATCTATCTGTGTTTGTTTAAGATTTTAATTTAACGTTAAATTGATAAATTTATGAATGGCAGAGAGGGAATTAGAGTATAAGAGCCGAGAACCAAATTAATTGAATAGAAAATTGTTGCTTCTATACTTGAACCTTGCGGTACTCCCGTATTAATCCTTAATAGATGTGTACATTTGAATTTTCAAAAAAAAAACATTATACAAATGTCAAAAAGTACTGATACATACATACATACATAGATAATGTAATTTTTTGCCAATCAAGTATTTGATTCATTATAAACAGAACTTCATATATACAAACCATAAGAAGGAAGATGTAAAAACTTGTTGGTATTCGTAATATATGAATTCAACAAGTTATCGGATATTTATAAAGAAGAGAGAAGGTACGTAATGAGTATCGATAGATCTTCAATGCAATCTGTTTCAAGTTTGTCATAAATGGAAGAATCAGATGAATTGATATCAAAAAAAAAAATTAGCAATCTTTTCTGAAAGACATTCCGAATAGATCAATGTAGTGATTCTTCTTCTTTGTGTATTTAAATTTTTCGCATATTTTAGTATTTGTTTCGTAATAATTTTTTTTTGTTTATACGAAAAAGTTTTTTACAACTTTTTCAATAGTTATTAAGGTTAATTCAAGCTTTCACAAATATCCTAATTAAGTGATTTTTTTTTTAATTTCCTCCAACTACCCAAATTAATAATTTTTTTTCTGTACTAATGACAATAGTTTTTTTATCTTAAAGTAAAGTAAGTCAAGATTTGGCAAATATCCTTCAAATTATGTTTTTATTTTTATTTCCTTTTAACTCCTTAGATTTTCCGGCTACCCAAAGAAATCATTTTTTTCGTAAAAATGAGGTGGGTGGTATTTGTATCTGTACACATTTCTAAGGCGTCAATAATTACAATAGTTTCTAAGTCTATACTTCAAGATTTGACAAATATTCTTCTAGTTAAGTGTTTTTTTTTTTTTTTATTTCTTAACCCTTTATTTCCTTTTTACTACCCAACTGACTTTTTTCGTAAAAATGGAGTGGGTGGCAATTTTTTTTTTGTACTCATTGTAAGGTGTCTACAGTGTTTTATGAAGTGTATAATTTGTTTTTTTATTATTGTTACTGCATCTTAAAAGGGGTGTACGACTTATAATTCGCACAACAACAACAACAATAACAAAAAAAGAAGTAACTTGGCCACGCAACGAAATTTGTACATTATACGTAGTCGTAGGTATACTTAAAAATGATGTTGCCGGCATTATGCAATCGTCAAACACAGCAGAGTTAACGACCGATGAAAAAACGGCTTTTTAACTTTAATTTTTCTTTGGGGACATCTTTGATATTAAAACGGGTTGAATCTTTCAAACCCACACCCCACCCCCTTCTTTTTCATGGTATAAGGTTTAATTATGGTTTTTAATTGTTTTTATTGTGATAATAAAAACGAAAATATACCTATATTTAAAATGTTTTATATTCTGTGCTGATGGTCTATGCTGGAAGGGGGGGGGGGTCTGTCCTCAATTAAAATAATTCTTGTAGGTAGTCGATCGAAATTCAACTTTCATCTTAAGTATACATAGGTAAGGTACCCTGTTTCAGTATCTACCTTGCAATGCCTACCAATCGAGAATGAAAATCAAATCAAAATGTAAAACGCCAAAAGGTATGCTAACAGTAAACAGAATGATTCTTTATTGTTTCATCTTATTGGTACTCCTAAAAGTTTATAACAATTAAAGTGTTTCGCAAGTTTTGTTTACATTTATTGTTTTACAATAAAAAGCTTACTATTGGAGATAGAGAGGCGATTGATTTTAATGTTTTTTTTTATGTTAATGCACTCAGTATTATGTATTATGTAATTATGTGTGTATGTGGTTGACAAGGAATAATTAATAAGTGCAATACAGTGGCGAAGCATGAGAATTATTGATATTTATATTTGGAACTTAAAGGGTTAACATTTTCTAAAAACAAAAAATTTACCTAAGTAATTAGAATTAAATTTTGAGAACGGTGAGTAGTTTTTTGAAAATTTTTGATTAACCCTTTCATGCTCAAAATATATGGATCTTAAAGGGTTAATTTTTTCCAAAAATTTTATTTGGCAAAAAATGTTGCAAATCCAAAATAATATAAAAACAAAAAGTTTCAAAATTATATCTTTAATATTAAGAAAGTTCAAAATTGTGTCACTTTTTAAAAAACCGCCAAAAAAACGATCAAGATGTTCGGTGCCTACCCAATTTTTTTTCGGTTTCCTGTATAAAAATGACGTAAGTTTTTTTTAAAAATAGTCTCATAATGATGAAATCAAAAATCTCTATAAATGAATAAAAATTTTCGTTAATTTTTGTAATGTCTTTTGTAATTGTTGTCAAAATAGTAATATCAGCATAGGAATTATTACTTAAGATTAGATCTATAATTAAAAGTTAAATACACAACTCATATTCATATATACTTTTGATAAAATCTCGTATACAGACATGTAGAACAATGCGTCTATACGAATTCCCTTACGAGTGTCCCAAAGTAATTCAAATAGAATATTTTCCGCATATAATTTCTATTCTACTAATTTCCCAAGCACAAGAGGCATCCTAATTCCTGCAATTAATTAGAATATCTTAATATGATCTTGTGTATAGTAGTGTATTGTATATATATACATAATGAATTTATTGTACCAGTAGTATATAGAAAGAGTCCCCCAAAAACACTGCGGTTACCACATATGAGATAATTGAATTTGCATGCAAAGAGGTTTTAACCCAAAATTGGATTATCAGATTTTTAGTGGTTAAGCAAACATTTTCCTTAGAAATAAAACAAGCAAAAATTGGGAATAAGAAATGTTATTTATATACAATCCAGATAAAAAAAAATCTGCACAGATTTTTTGTGTTTTTTTTTTGTGCAAAAACTTACCCTCAGAAATGTGTGTTATGTGTCTGTATGTTTTCTGAATTAGCGAAACCACTAAACGTAATCCAATTTTCGAAACTCTGGAAAAAAAACATGAAACAATAATGAAGGGGTGCCAAAAAAACGATAGTAAAAAAAAAAAAAATAAAAAAAAATTCGGGTGCATAAAAAATTCATGGATTATAAGTAAACATAATGCTACAGGAATACAGGGTAAAATCATTTTGCAAACAACCCCTTATTATTGTACTAGACATAATTTTAAAGGAAACACTTGATAGATCACTGCTACAAAAATATTACCATCTAATAATATCGACTTAAAAATGCCATTTTTATATTGAGCAAATTATGCACCCCCTTTTATAATATGGGAGCTGGTGTTTTTCGTCTTGTTTTTTTTTTTTAAATGATGACACATTGCTTTTTAAGTCGTTTCTTTTTAAAGCTATTACTTTGTTAAAAAGTGTTGTGACAAATATAATAATAAGTGGATGGTGGAGGTGATATTTATGCATATGGGCATGGGGCGAATCGTTTCATTGATATCAATGCAGATAGAAATGATTCTTAATAAATATCGATAATGGTCTCATGATTTTCGGTTATAACAGATGCAAACCGACAAATATTTCGTGGTTTTTTGGACTCATGAATTTTGATTTTGATAAATCTTGGTGAAATTATTTATTCCTAAGCAAGCTTTTTAAGGAAATTTGTGTGTAATGCATACTTTTGATAATTATTGCAACTAATCGCATGAGCCGATTTTCTTCATTTATAGCTTAAAATAAAGGTAATTTAGTTAAAAATTTTAAAAAACCAGTAAAGAAGAAAAAATTGGCTACGCCGATTATAATATACCCGTATGCGTACTTGTTTATTATTTACAACTTTGTCCTTGCTATTTTGATTAAAAACCCTAGAAATTCAATAAAATTGTTTGCAGCACCATAACGCTAGGTCGTACAACTTTTTTGGTCTATGAAAGAAATCTTCATTTTTCTATTCTTTATAATTGTTGTTATGTTTATTTTTTCTACATTCCGACTATCTTTCGTGTAAATATTGGTTTATATATCAAAATAAGGTGAACACTGTACCACAGCCTCCTCTATTTTTTCTTCAATAGAGATCCTACACTAGGACTAGATAATAAACTATCAAAATTTCAGCTTTCTAGCTTCTGTGGTTTGGCTGGAATCTTGATCACGGACAGACGGACGGACATGCATATTTCGACTTAGAATTTCACGAGAATGACGATTTTTTTTTACGATGAGTATTAAGGGGCGTTACAAACTCCGTACCAAAGTTATAATACCCTTGATTACCATCATACGGGTATAAAAGAATGTTAATCTACGTCTTTTTTTTTAAATCTATGCAATGGTGGTAATTTTACCTGAGCTGCCACTGAAGACACAAAAAGATTCAATTTTTAAGCCACGAATATATATCGAACTAGAATTTAGTATGCATGTGATCCACCGGTGGTGCACGCGACATCATAATAATATGCATATGTAATTTGTGACCCACCGGTGGGTCAAGTGGTAGCCAACGTGTTAATTTCCATTTATTTGAAGCTATAGATAAAGAATTGCGAAGAAATTAAGCTTAGAAAAATATTTTCAAATAACTACTCTGGGACGAATTTTTTTGATTTTTATTTTATTGATTTTTAATTTTAAATATCAAAAAACTTTTTATAAATTTTTTTTCTTTAATTATGTACAAAAATAAAATTCTGGGTGATTTATCAAAAATTTGGTAGAAAAATTGGGACAATAATTCTGCTAACTAAATGCACAATTTTAACTAAAACATAAATCATTTAAGATTATCTTAAGATCTTATTTAAAATACAGCTACACACGTACACATTTTTTTCTAATAAATAATTTCATATTGGTAAGTATACTACTAAGAGTTTACTCTCTAAAATGATTGATAATATTTATTATATCCGCACTTAACTCTGATCTTGTACATTGTACAAACTCGTTAGTCTGTTTTTATTGTTATTATTTCCTAAGACGTTGAATGAAAATGATGACAAAAATAATCTAATAGGTAAGCATGACAACATTCAAAATTTAATTTGTCTACCAAACTTATCTTAAGTACTAATCAGCCATAAAAAAAAAAAAAAAACGCTGAATGAACTTAAACCTTTCACAATTGCATGTATAGCTCCCCAAACGAGTACGAGTATATATATATCTGGATGCCTTCTGCCCAAAATCTAAAGCTCATAACTTGCACCAAATGTTGTCATTGTACACAAATATCATTAATATTCAGTTGAAATAAAATAAATAAAAATTTAAATAAGAGTGTCATCGAGCTACCGTTTCTGAAAATTATTATCAGCTGGTTCGATCTTTTTTTCTTTATATATAAAAAACCTGCCTACCAAACTCAGTCACAATCATAAATTGAAAAGCAAAAAGTCAAATCAAAATTATGATGTCCTGTAAGTTTATCACTAGTGTTTGACATATTTTATTGCTTTCTTTCTTATTTTTTTTTTATTGCACCTTTTTCTTGTAAAATATTGAAATTATCAGGTATGAAATCAGTTTTTCTTCGCTTTTATTTTTGTGTTCGTGTGATGGGCACAGTGGTGTACGTTTTTTCACCTTTGGTTATAATAGTAATTTGTGATGTTAGAAAGAGTGTGTGTCGTCGTCGTCGCATCGGGAGAGGTTTTTATTCAAAATGCAGATAGTGAAAGAAATGTAATAAAAACACCAGTCAAGTCAATGGCTTTTACCAAAATGATTTGTCGTTAGGATATTGTAATAAATTGTGTGGAGGTTTTTTTTTTTTTTTTGCTTTTGCTTCTCTCTCTCCAAAAATAATCGCACCAATCTTGGTTAGTTATAAATTTTCACTAGGAATTGGAAAGAAAAGTTCATTTTTAAACCAGAATAAATGATTTCTTGAAATTGATATAAATGTGTAAGATTACCTTTGAATTTTTATGTCCCTATTATGTTACCAGCTTCTTTTAATGCGTTTGTAATATCGTTTTTCAGGTATGTTTATCGCCAAAAAAAAACTATAAGTAGGTACACCATGAAGTTAATGTGGTTACCAAAAATTTAGTTAAGATGTATTCAGGTTTCTTATTTTTTTTGCCTGCCTTTTCCTTCTAAATTATTTCTGCTTCTATTTTGCTTTCCTTTTTTTTTATTCTTTTCCTTTTTTCCTTCTCCTTACTTCTTTTCCTTTGTTATTTTCCTTAAATCTTTTTCTTTCTTCTTTTTCATTTCCTTCCTTCTTTTCCTTGCTTCTTTTCCTTCCATATTTTCCTTTCTTCTTTTCTTCTTCTTTTCCTTGCTTCTTTTGATTTTTGTTCTTTTTTTTCTTACTTTTTTTCCTTCCTTTTTTTCCTTACTTCTTTTCCTTGCTTATTTTCCTTTCTTCCATTCTTTTATTCTTTTCTTCTTTTCCTGCTTCTATTTTTTCTTTTAAATTTTTCTATATTTACTACATTTTTCTACTTCTAGTTTTCTTCCCTTTTATCATTTTACCTCTTTACTTCGTCTGATTCAATTGCTTCTTTTTCAGCAATTATTTTGTTTTACAGCTTTAAAGTGACAAAAGAGGCGTCCAATAAGACAATGTTTGTGTTTCCGACTTGAGAAATTCTCGATTCATACCTGATAGATTTATTAAAAAGGTGCCCAAAAGTTAATTTATATGACAGACTATGTTTTATTTCGTTTGGAACACTTATACTTCCGTGTAATCCATTTCTTTTGTTGATTTACCTAAGATATCCAATACTAATTTAGTTTAAAATCAGACCAAATCACTTTAAAAATGATTTTTTTTTAAATAAATAATTTTAAGAATTAAAAATACTTTCGTAAAAACGAATCAATCGATAATTGGCTATGAAAAATAAATAAAACTTAAATTAGAAATCAAATGACACAATACACAATAATCACTTCATCAGTCTTCTTCAGTTTTGTTGTGTATATATGTAATCTATGAAATTTATGGCAGGATGTAGGAAGCTTCACGTTGAAATTGTGAACGCTTTATGAATAAATAATTGAAACATGTGAGATTAAAATTGATAGAGACCGAGCATAATGTCATAAAATACATGAGAATAAAAGATGTAGCATATTGTATAAAATGACTTAAGACTTAAGATTTTGTGAGTGGATCAAAAATTATCTACGATATTATGTAGTAGTTACTTTCACTATACATATGTATATGTATGTGAGGCAAAACTTCCTAAATTTTCTAATTCTATAAAGCATAAAGCTCATCATAAGTTGCAAAAGTTGAACAGAGAACTGTAACAGTAATTTTATATTGTACATAACGTTTCTGTCAAATATAGGCAGGGTTTAATTAATTAATCGAATAAAGTTTCTATGCGAAAATCGTTTCTTATTGGGGTTTTGTTCATTTACTTTTGTCCGACATTGTCGAGCTAACGATAACAGATCTATACGTCACATTCTCGGTAATACTTAAATTTTTTTGCCTAACTTTATTAGTTTTTTGTAGCCTTGAAGATACAGTTGAAAATTCTCTATATAGGAATTTTGATTGCACTTGGGTGTCAGAAGGAAAAAGAGTGATTCGAAGATATGATGACGGAAAAAGGATTACAGCAAAATAGAGCAAATATTTTAAGATGCCTAAATGGCAAACGGTTGTAAATCAGTAATAAAGAGCAAATATAGAGTTTGTAAAAAAATACTCGATAACAGTAAAAAGCATTCTAAAGGCCTGTTTCCACGCGTTAAGTAATTTAGTAGGTAACTAAATTTAAATTTAATTTTAAGCAGTTAAGTTAATGAAATTTGTCCCCACGTCGGAATAAGTATTTTAGTTAAGTTCATAAGTGAAGTGTCATAAATTATTTTTATAATAGCGGCTTGTTTCTTAGTTTTATTTCGATAATCCATATAATTTATATATTGTTCAACAAATTTGTATGTTATATTTTCCGACCACTTAGACATTTTAGATATTTTTTTATTGTTTCAATTTTTTCAAACGTTACGTACTATGCACTCCACTAAATTCGTACTTATGCACTTCACTAAATTGGCTTCGTTTTCACACAATTTAGTTGACAAGTAGCAAGCCACGCCTACCTACTAAATCGAAAAAATAGATTTATTTCTATTCTCTTTTTAACTTGCTACTTGTTACTAAAAGGCCTGTTTCCACGACTAAATCATCGTAAAATTAAGTTAAAATTTAGCCAACTTAACACGTGGAAACAGGCCTTAAGGCAAATGAGCATGCTAATTATAAATGACATATTTTTGCCAGTTTAATGTTTGTTAATTACTGTATGGTAAAATTTACATAAGCTTTAAAGTTACTGGTCGAAATTAACCACATATTGATTTTCGATGAAAACAAATCAACAAAATTTAAATTTGACATGTTCACATGTCGAATTTGACATGTTTAAACATCGGTGAAATTTTTCGAGCCGTCTTTAAACTTGTCGAGATGTTTAACGAATTTCAATCGTTATCATGTGCGGATAAACACACACGTTACATTTGTACTACCGATTCGTCTTCTATTTCAATAGTCTTGTTCATTCATAAAGTTTTTTTTTTTTTTTTTTTTTTTTATAAATAAAATAATTCGGACTACCAATTTGAATGCGTCCAACGTATATGCTACTTCACATTTATTCGAACGTGCCTCGATGATCGTGCCCTTTTGTGTTATTGCCTGTTCTGTTTGTGTATATACCTTTGTTGTGTGAAAATAATACTCACACGTTTAGCCATATCACACAAAATGCCTGTGAATGTGAAACTGAAACATAATATAAGGCAATGCCTGGTAGCCCTTGTATGGTGTAGTGCTTGTGTTGATTATGTAGCTGTAGCAGGCAGTAGTAGTAGGTATAGAAAGCAAACCTAACCTATTGATAACATCGAGGCGTGGTTGCATTTGAAAGCCAACCACGTACTTTGGAATTGTCTATACGGGTACGCGACTAAATTCATTCGGTATGTCACGTCCCGCCCATTCACGATCCAAACCGAATATGGGCGATGCGTGATTTTGTTAAAAATGCCAATAGTGTTCCTTACCATTATTTTGCTTTCTGTCCTCATCTAGCAGTTTCTTTTGTGACGCGAATTACATCGCACGTACATTTTAGGGATAACAGCTGATGGCGAGTGCGCCACTAAAATTTTTTATAAGGAGCACGTAGTGATACCCGACGACGACGTGGGTGCAACCTCAACGACCATTATCGATATACACAATAATAACTGTTGTCTGTTGAATGGGATTATGAAGGATTAAATGTTACTGTGCGTGGTGCTACAACCGGAAGTGATTTCAAGAAGAAAAATTTAAATTGTGTGATTTGAGTGTGCCGTTTTGTTGTTGTTGTTGTTATTTGTTTATTGGTTTGTTGTGAGTGGGGGTGTTGTGGGTGTTCAAAACAGTTGCGAAAAGGTTACAGTGCCCACAATCGACAAACAATGATTCCATATCAAGCTGTTGCAATGGACTATACGGGCTATCAGCGACAAGGACCTGGTGTACCTGGTGGCCATATGGGAATGGGCGCACTAGGAATGAGTGTCGGCGGACCACCATTTACACATTCCTGGTTGGTACCCACTCAGGAACTGTGTGCTGTACCGTACAAACAATTGCCTAACCAACATCAAAATACAACGATGCACTCGCAGCAGTCACTTGAACCTGGGCACGTTATATAATGATGTTTCTTTCAAACCATTAACTACTTTACTAAAATGCTCATTTTAATTTTGTTTATTTGTTTTATTTAATTGTATTATTTGTTTATCTCATTTCGTTCAAATTAACGAATCACAAACGAGTAAGACATTTACATATGTAGGTAGTGAAAACGAAACAAAAAAAAAAAAAAACCAAACTAATTACATCAGTAATGTCTTACTTGAGTGTTCTCTGTTTACTGTTTCTGTTCTTAATTATAATTGCACTTAGATTGAAGCATGATACATGATACTTTACACAGGCACGTCGCACGTGGTTCACGTAGAGACATTATGTCTGGGATGGAGAATCAAAATAATATGAACGTTTTGTGCGCCTTTTAATATACTTATTCACAGCATCAATCAATTAAACATAATTGAATTTACTTTCGACATGATTTCTGGGGGGAATAATTAGTTAGGCCAGTCACAAGTGGTCACAAATAATTACGATTATTAAATCATTCCATTTAAATATAATAAATGACTTCTAGCCTAGATCCATATCTACATAGATTTTTCGGTAAGGATTTAGGTCCTTAAAGCTTAAACCATAGATCCTTTGTATTATTAAGCGTTATTTTTAATTTCGTTATGAAAGTGTCAATTTAAGACTTATAAGTCGAATAATATTCGAACAAAGTTGATAATAAGGAATTCATTGTTGGGCGCCAAAATATAAATCAGGAACAATTTAGATCCGTAATCTATAAAAGATTTATATTCCTTTAGTTGTCCGTTGGATAGAGATATACTAAAAAGTAATTGTCTTATGTTATATTTGATTATTATCTTACTTGTGCCAATTACCTATACGGAAGCTGTTGTATTGTTGAAAAAGAATTTCAGAAATGTATCAATTTTTGTTTAACGGAGATCTTCACAAATTACAAATTCTTCAACAAATGAGATCACTTTACAGTATACATATATACTTACATATATTAGGTAGTTACAATTTGAAAACCTTGTTATATTTTAATAATGTTAAATAAAAACACAATAAAAGCTTGTTTATAAAAACTTTTATCAGATATTATTACACTTTTTATTCATATTCGATCTGGTTCTTTTTCCAACGGGGCGTGAAATTGTACATGATCCACATATCGTTTGATACCTATACGTATTAGGCTACTGTATATATATATATATATATATGCGTATTATTGTTCGAGATTAGTTTTCTCATATTAAACATTGACGTATTCAACCGTAACGCATCAAGATATTTTTAGCTAAGTCATCACTCTTAGTTTTGTTCTGGAGATTAAATTTTTCAAATTGAATCATTATCCCAAAAAGTCTGTAAGACCTATCTTATTTTACTATATTTATGTACATATATTTAATTTTAGGTCCGCTACAAGCGCCTATAACATATAAGTATGTAAAATGATATGTCTTATTGAATAGCGTTGCTGATGTGGTTCAGTGGTGGATTAATTTAGTTGGAAAATTTTTCTTGTAGTAGCTTTTTGCACTAGGTTAGGTTAGGCTAGGTTAGGAGGGGGCTGTCGGGCTATTGGCCCTTTACCACTGAGACCTAAAATGCCAATATATGTAGCAATATAGCAGTAATAGTATAAAACTCAAATTTCCTCTAAAATCATTTAGCAATTTATTTGTAACAGAAGAGGAGACAATTGTTTCCTAATAACGATACAATAATTTTTTAAATTGAAGAGCGATAAAGTTTTTTTGTACCTTAAGTATACGAAGGGCCTATTTTCTAGACAAAATGTTAGCTTATCCAATTGCTTGCAAATTGAAAGACCTTGGATAGTGAATTAGTTATGCACAAATTAACAATAACCACTATGTACCTTATTCAAAGGTTTTTCTGGTATTGTTTTTGTACTTCAAACAATATGGTTTTGTGTGTTCCTATTTCCTATAATATTAAAATCATCTATTAAAACTAACTAATTTTAACTAAAATCTAAAAGAGCTGCAATAAAACCAATAGCAGTATTGGTTTACAATAAAGGGAAAGCTGGCATTTAGTTGTCAGAACATTGCTCATTATAGTGATGACCAAACGCAAGACAGTAGTCTTGGTCTTGTACATTGGGTCTTGTTTTTGTAGACGATATCTTGGTTTTGCACATTAGGTCTTGGCCTTTGTCTTGTAAATTGGGTCTAAGTTTTGATCTCGCATATTGGGTCTTAATCTTAGTCTAGTCTTTGTATTGTACATTGGGTCTTGGTCTTGGACATTGGATCTTGGTCTTTTTTTTTGTAGAAGAGTCTTGGTCTTGCAAAACTGAACAATATGGAGCGCTCCTTAGAAGCCGTAGTCATCCGGAATTGTTGCAAATAATAAATCCTACACGTTCATAATTAATGGTAAACTCCTGGGTAAGGAAAAAACTTTAAAGAATAGAATCCATTCGATTTTGTTCTAATTCTGTATCTTAAACCCTAGACCGGTTTGATATCATTTTACATAAATTGTCTTAATTTAGACCAGCTTTTTCTCGGTAGAAATGGTAATGACCTGCGGTTCCTCAAAGCATTATTTTACAGATGAAGAAGCTTATTATACTGTGATACAGTAATGATTGTTGTTGCGATGACTAATTATGCAAATATTTTCTATTTTGTTTTCAATTATGGACCCTAAAAAATACAATGTAATAAAAAAAATTATCTAATAAACACCAGTCTCCATAAAAAATATACTTTCATGCTATAAAATGATGACAAAAACAAGTTTTTTTTTTCTTATAATGGCAAGATGACAGATAACTACTTCATTCACAAAATGTGTCTTCATTCATCATAACAATTTAAAATTTTTCGGTCTTTCAATCTGATATTGTTGCGGCAGCTTTAAGTTGTGCATTATTTTAGTCATAAATCTTGGATGAAAAGAGATAAAACATTTTTGTTTAATAATAATAAAAAAAAAAAAAAAAAAAATTAATTCGGTGACAGAATTCCATACCAAAAACTGTACCCACACTCGCATACCATTTATTCGATTAATTTTCATATTTCAAATGTAACCAGAATTTGATGTGTCACATACATACATATTTACCGTACCTACACCTACCACCTTTCTTATGTTTTACCCCATAGATGACATATCCAGTAAAATAATGGGGTACAATTTTCGCTAATACAATTAAACCTTTACGTTTCTCCAGAGACCATAGCAAAGTGTCATATTTGACACAAAATACATTTTCGGTCAGTCAGCAATAATATAGCTGGCTCTTATAGCATCAGCTATAGAGGAAGCTACTTGGAATAATTCGTGCTTTCAGTTTGTGCAATAAAAACATCTCCCGGGAATTGAACCTTCTTGAAATAAAATGACTTGATGTAAGTAAACATATATTCCGCATCATATATACATTGTTTGAACTTGGATAAAATAATACATCTATCCAACCATAAAGTATTTCATCTCTTTTCTTATACTTCAACAAAATATATTCTTTGAAAAAAAAAAAAAAAAAAAATAAGATAAATGTGGTCCGAAAAAAATGTAAATATTTCACCCTTACCCTTAGCTAACTATGTATTGTATATATGTATTTGTATATGGTAGTGGTGGTGAATAAATAAACCAATAATTTTGATCGAAAGACGTTGATAGACAGCCATCAATTACTATGCCGATGGTTTGTGCAACGTAGCATTCTTTTCAAAGGAAGGCAAGTAAACTCAATTTGCACCTACAATGAACATGGAACATGCAATTCCTTCAAATAACACACAAAGAATTATCCAAAAGGACCTACATACATACGATTTATCTACGATACAAAAAAAAAATGTTCGCTAAACTATTTTACTTCAATTTCTTTTCTCCTTTATGTTTTCTTTTAGGCCAAATTGACCAAATTGGCTGAATAATTCACACATAGCTCTCGAGGGAGTTAACGTAAATGTGTATAGTAGGGTTGCAATGAGATGATGTCCTTAAGTGTAAATATGTCAATGGTTGAGGAATTTAAAGTAGTTTTTTTTTTTTTTTTTTTTAAATAAAATTTAGGTTAACATATTTTAAGGTTTTATCGAAATAACTGGAGTGATTTCGAATTTTCGAAATCAATATATTTTTATACGATGAATTCAGAAGTTTAAAGTTTTTTAAATAGGTGGAAAACTTTAATGATGATTTGAAGAACTATAACGATTTGGCTTGACAATTCATTTTCTCCTTAAAAATTGAGTGATGGATTTTTTTTTTATAAAAGAACATGAAAAATAACTCTAATTGGATTTCATGCTTAAATGGGTTTTCGTTTGTATACCTTGCTTGACATCTCATAGTTATTTACTTAATAAATATTAGCAATAGCCATCAATATAAAATTTCTGAACTTAAGGAAACAATTCACCTGCTCATATATCACTTAAGGATCTGTATATAGATTTTTTGCTTCAACTTGCTCCAAATTTAATAAAGCCCAAGTACAATTAATTAGTAAATTAATTTCTATATCGTTAGTTAAGAATCGATAAATCATTTTTTTCTTAAGTTTTTATATGAATTGAATGAATTTTTCTATTTTTTATTATGCACATTAACGTTTTTTCGGATAACTGTTTTTCCTCAGTTAAGCGCTTCGAATATCTGTTAGAAAAGATATTTGCACAATTATTATTGATCGGGTGCGATCGGTAGAAAATCTAAAATTTCGGATTTTGGCTCGGCACTAAATGCAAATTAAAATTGAGGCTTGAACGGATCCAACAAAGATGTCTGGGTTTTTTTCCATCGTTTAGTTCTTATCTTTCTATATTTCTATCTATCAATTTTTCAAAATGAAATTTAATTTTTCGATCCAAATTTAAACCGTTTTCGATGGTTTTCGGTGGTAGTAAATGCGAAATTCTACACAAATCACTTAAAATATTCACAAATTCATTAAAAATGTTAAAATTATTAAAAAACATTCAATCTTCCAGCTGAAGGCGGTTTTTCTGGATGTAGGTAAAATTTTTATGATTTTATTAATTAAATCGAAAACAACTTTTAAAAATTAATGATTATTTTAAGAATTATCTTGTAGAATTCTGAAAGAAAAAAATTTTTGTTCTAATTTTCAATTTGTTTAGATTAGATTTTCGATGAAAGTTCCTTAAAAAAAATCTCTTTAATTTCGAGACCATTGTTCGGAGAATTGTTTTTTTCCTGTTAAGTGCTTCGAATATCTATCAGAAAAATAAAAATACTTTGCCAAACGTTAGGGTGAGAAATTTATATAGAAAATGAATTAAAAAACAGGAAAAGATTTTTAAAAAATCGAAGGATAAGAGCTAAGTCTCGAAACTACCCGATAATTAAGACTAAGGCTTGTATGAGTCTAACGATGTAAGATGTCTGGGTCTATTTTGTCGTTTAGTATTTATTTTGAATTTTTCGAAGTGAAATTTAATTTTTTGAACGGAATTTAAGCCGTTTTCAGATGTTCTATAGTAAATGTGTGAAGAACTTCAATATAAAACACTTGAAATGTTCACAAATTAATTTTTTCCGATAAAAAAAAAGTGAAATTCATTTTCCGGATTAGGTCCCTAACCGATCAAGCTTAAATGGATATTTTATTCAATTTTATTAGCGTTAAGCCAATAAATTTATAATTATCTCTACATACTCGTATGTAACAATTGGAAATATACCTACTAATCCTACCTACTAATCATCAATTACCCTCTTGTTAATATTGGACGGTTGACATAATTAGTAGGTACATTTCTAGTTATATACAATAAATAAATGTAGCGTTACAAAATATATTAATCAAGTATATAAATCGAAATTCCATTACTCTACAATGTATGTAAGTTGTCAATAAAATTGATTTTTCTTGTTACCATTGGTGGTGCACTCGCACTGGGTGCCTTTTTCAACATGGATTGGGAATTTTTTTTTTCTATATTCGAATGCATTTTGATTTTTATATAAATTACACAATACTCAAACTATATAATAAAGATTATTATTTTTTTTTTCAACATCTCACAATGGAATTATGTGGGATTAACTGGAACGCTTGAATGACTTTTCATATAAACACATTGATTTCGAGCGGAATAACTGATTGAGGTTATAAATTTCTCACAAGCAAAGGGGGGCTGCAAAAAACAACTTCAGTAAAACGATGAGATTATATGATTTCGTTTCGATTTAGTAAAAAAAAAATAAATAAAAGCCCTCCAATCATCTCATATATATTCTTAAAGAATAACCAACGGAAATAAGTTTACTTGTATATACTTTTGTATCGACATACTATATAGTGCTGATGATTTTTATAAATGTAAAGTGAACGATAATAATCAATTATATGATATATCAATGAATTTCTGTTAAACATAGCAAGGATTAAGGATATATAGAGTTTTATTATAAAGTAAAGGGTGTCTAATCTACAAAATCTATTTGAATTTTTTTTATTTGTAATAAACTACCCTACATACTTGATTAATTTTTATTTTAAAATGTTTGCAAAAATTATTTTATATTTTTCTATGTTTTTCTATATTAGTTATTCTATGTTTTTCTATATTGTTCTAATAAGAAACAATAATGTCTATAAGTAACTACGACTATCAAGAAAGAAAGAAAGAAAAATAAATAAAATCAAAAGTGAATGCTAAAAAAATTCTAATGACTTTTTTGGTTCTGTTAAGCTTTCCACGATTAAAATTTGTTCATTTTAAGTGGACAAATTTCTATAAAAAAAATGTATACGTCAGTGTCAAGTGAGAGAAAGGCCAAAGCAGCAGCTAAGAGAAAGCATTTTATATCTAAATAATATTAAAACACGTATATGTACAATACATTTTCATCCTTGACAGTTTACAGCTAACAATAAATTAGATTTTCCAAAATTTTAAGGGACTCACAGTGTTTTTATTGGATTTACGACAGTTTTTTTTTTGAGTATTTCCGATAATGACAAATTGCTATTAAAAGCTATGTTTTTCTTATATCCTCATATAATTAACTATTTAACTATGTACATCCTGAAATTAATTTTACTAAATGTTTTTCCTTTTTTTGTACCATAAATACACCAAACAACAACAAAATCGTTGGAATTATAAATCATAAAATATATTTTCTGTATAATTCGATCTGAGTCCAATATTGATCCTTAAAATTTAATTTATCTATAGATGCATTAGATCATAGATCATAGATCAATTAGGCACGTTTCAGATAATTTCCCTGAGACTTTTATTGTAAAAAAAAATAATTAAATTTCATTGCCTAAAAATACGAACTTTTATTTTTTAATTTAATTATAACAAAGGCACTTAAATTATTTATTTATTTAGCCCTTTTTTTGAACCTACGTAAATTGACTTAGAAATGTATACATTAATGATAAGCTAACTTTAAAATTGGGTCAATAGATAAAATAAAATGACAATTATAGGTATTATATGTAGTATTTAAGTATATTATTGGAATTTCTGTAACGACTCATTGTTCATTGACATCACTTTCGCCAGGAACAAGGTACAGATTTCTATCTGTGATATTCAAGCTATGGTGATTTTCTGATGATGATATTGTTACCGACTGTGACGATGGTGAAACATAAGTGGATGATGTTCGTAATGACAATGAAGATGTTATTGTATCTTGACCATCAGCTTGATGTTCTAAATTTAAATGTGTTAAATTTGTCAACTCTGTTCCCGGTATCATTCGATCCAAACCTGGTGGCGGTGCGGTTTTTCTACTTTGCAAATTTTCCATTTCAGGTTGACCTAGTATAAACCAGGAGATAAACCAGGAGGTGGTAAATTGTCACTTTCAGAAATGACTGTGTTATTATAGTGATTTGGCGATCCATTTGTATAAAGTTTAAAACTTAGTAATTCTTATGATATATAAATAGTTTTAGGGCATATTTTTTGTAATAGTATGCGAGCACATGCATTTTTCTATAATCATAGCAGGATCTCATATTATATTATTGGTTATTTGGGGCATTTTTTATCAATCAATATTTAAAAAATAATTTCCAAAATGGAATTCAGTTTTTTTGCTGGTTTATTTAATTTTATATTTTGAATTTTCCAATAAAGTAAGTGAAGCACAATAGTTTAATGCGACATAGTAGGTATTTAGTCAGTCATCTGAGAATAGGGAATAAATGTGAAAAATAAAATGTTTAAAATTGATGATATGATTTTTTTGAGCACAACACAACATAAATAATCTACTAACTTTTCATTTTAATTGTCATTAATGCTGCATGTTTAGATATTAACAAAGAAATATTTTATACTAATTTTTGTTTTTCTTCTCTCTCAACAGATTATGGTGTGGAGCAGGCGGAGAGGGGTACGTATCGCTTTATCAGCATCTATAGAGTATGACAAATATTACTATACATTTTTTTATGTCACTATAAACTAAAACATTTTTAATTATATTGCATTAAAATAAATTGAATTGTAAATTGAGACCTGAAATATTGGTCTCGAAATAAAATCTATAAATGTGCTGATAAGAGCGTTGCGAAGCCAGTTTTGTCTGCTCTGCGCTCCAATATGTTTTTATCGCCAGGAATTATTGATGACGTAATTTTTATGATTTTTAATGTACAGTCAAGTATTATGCTCTTACTAGGCTTAAGTTTTTGATTAAAATTTTGAACAGTAACAATTTTCCTGTTGAATGATTTCTTTACTAATTAATTTTGATTTTTTGTTTTTTTTTTTTTTGAAAAAAGCTTTTTTATTAATTTATTTGATTTTTTCTGTTGAATTTACAATGAGTAATGATCATTAAAGTCTTAATCTTAGATCTTTATTTTGAATTCTCGAATACACCTTTATATCGAGAATTAGAGAATTTTGTACGTTCTCCTTAGAGCTTTTCCGTTCAAATTTTCTTCAATTATTATAATTATTTATTTCATTCTTAAATATCAAGGGCTCCAAATGCATTAAGTACTTTTCAAGTGAAAGAACTAGCTACCTCTATCTTTTTATTAATTTTTATTAATAGATGTTTTCAATTGGAATCCTTGCATTTTTCATAGAATTCCAAAAATTTCCTTTACTTTTCAATTATTCAAAATATCTTCTAACGAGGCATTTGTCGATCTTTAAAATACTTACTATAGGCTTTAATTTCTACCTGAATTTTCAAAACTAGAAAAAAATTATCCTTATCCGAAATGATGAAAAAAATATCCCTAAAATACTATATATTCAAATTTTGATATTTCTTGCAGAACGATATTCAGGCAGGATATATATATTGATAAAGTTTCCAATTACCTGTGATCGTGTTCTAAATACTTATTTTAGTTTTTATTTTAATGTGCCTAAATAATTTATAGATTAAATAATTATCGGCTTTTGACTATTTTCGTGGATAATGCGATCAATCAAATACGTCATTAATACGTCAAATTGACTTCACTTTTAAAACAATACTACATATAGATAAACCATATATTATACAATTCATACCTTTAGCTACTGTCTGAAAAATAGTTTGAAATTTCCATTTTTATTCCTTTTTATTCCTTGGCAGCATTTTTATAAACGGGATAATACGGTCGCAGTGCACAAGCTGTGAAATAACGTACATAAATCAAAGCTCTCCATATGACTATGATATATTGAAGACAAGAACAATTTGTTTTATGGTTGAATGGGAAGGAGAAGACAATCTGTTAGAAACCTACATATACATATGTACCATATATACCGTTATATTACTCTTGTAAAAACATTTAAAGAACATATTATCTTTATTTTTATTCTATTCTATCATACATATACATATATACATACATATTACATATATACATATATAGATACATATAACGCATATTGTAAATACATAAATGAAAGAAAACAAAAATGTTGTTGGTTATGGTCTTTTGAAATTACAAACAGAAAAAAAAAAAAAATTAAATAACATCCAATTGAATTGTTTACTCTGTTAACTAACAAAGTGTTTTTTTTTCTTTTTGTTTCAATTTACAGTATATTGGAGTTACGGAAGGAAAAATCACGGGACGCTGCACGATCGAGACGGGGTAAAGAAAATTACGAATTTTATGAATTAGCCAAAATGTTGCCATTACCGGCAGCAATAACAAGTCAACTAGATAAAGCATCCATTATAAGACTGACTATCAGTTACCTAAAATTAAGAGATTTTTCGGGACATGGGGATCCACAATGGGGACGGGAAATTAGTAGCGGCAGCAAAGCATTAAAAGGTAACTACAACAAATTTAATTTTTAATTGTTTTGGATAATTTTTTAATTATTTTTTAAAATTTTTTAATTGATTTGAATATTTTTTTAATTATTTGGAATTATTTTTTTTAAATATTTTCAATAATTTTTTAATTAATTTTAATTATTTTTTTAATTGATTTGAATAATTTTTTAATTATTTGAATTATTTTGAATAGTTTTTAATTATTTTTTAAGTATTTTGAATAATTTTTTAGCATTGAACAAAATTGAAATTGTACATATATAAGAAATGATAAGAGTTTTTAGTAGTTGCGTCAATTGAACCAATTGAATTGAACTGAATTGAATCGAATTGAATTGAAAATTTTATTCCATGATTTTGGTTATTAATTCTATTAAGTTATCTCTGTTTTTATTTGTACTAAACACTGTTCAATGTGCATCTTATGGATGTTTTCGCCATTAAAAAATTATTTACACCAGTTTTTACCTACGCTTCAGTTAAAATTATCAAACTTAATTATTTTCGTGCTAATCGAATCCGTTCCTATTCTTTTATAGATTTAAAAGCGCTATACTAAGCGTATTTATCTATATTGATAGTTGGTACCTCTTCAAAATAAGCTAAAAACGAAAAAGTCTCGTCAAATCAGTTCCGAATATATGTAGCCAGTACATAAAAACGACTACGCCAAAAAACCGTCCAATTTTACATATTTTGGAAATGGTACAGAGGGCCAACCTTGTATGACTTTTTTTTATTTTTGTACATCACTAGGCTGATCTGTGATTTTAATGTAGGTATCACTAAAAAAGATGCCGATTGCTTGATTGGTTTGTCGCAGTTATTTTGACGGGAGCTTTTTGTGGTTAGGCTTTTTGTCGGGCCTTTTTTTTTGTTTTAGGTTATTTTCACCGGTCACATTATATTTGATATGTCATATAATTATTATAAATAGAATGGCTTAATTTGGAAATTTCGTATCTGAATTAAAATTGGGGCCGTGCCATGCCATTTTTATATTATTCTCAATCAAAAAGAAACCATCCTATTAGATTAGAACGATACAAATATGGATTCTCATATTATATATGAAATATTTTATATTAAAAAAATGGCCTCAGCTGAAAAACCAAAATTACTACTTATTTGTTATCCTTGTAATATTGATTTTTTTTTATTGTATTATATTTTGAAGAGGGCTATGCCTATTATTATGGTACATCATGCTAACGTTAGCCCAGAGGAATTATTGTTATTTGGGGGTGTGAAAATAATATTTGCCCTTGGCATTAAGGTTATTATATTGAATTAAACTGACCATCATATGGATTTAGTTTATTGGACATTAGAAATATTTATTGTTTTTTGTTGTGCTTAGTTTTATTTGATATTTTTTCATTGTACAAATGGTAGTTTTTCAATGTTGTTTTGAAAATACCTTTTGTTTGGCTTCTTCTTTTTTTTTTGTCTCTTCGATTAAAATGAGTATAAATTTTTTTTAACATTATTAAAGGACCTCTTAAATGAAATTATTAGAGATTTTTAAATTTAAAAATCGATTACGTTTCGGAATCATTTATTTAATAAAAATGTAATTTAAAAAAAAAAGATTTTTCTAAGTTTTTAGAGAAATTTTTTTCAAAAATCTCAAAAATTCTATTCTAAAATTCTAAATAACTTGATCTAGAAATTTTCAAAAAAAAATATAAATATAACCACTTTTATAATATTTTGTAAAAAATTTTTTCGATTTTCAAAATCAAATTTTTTTCGTATTTTAATATAAAAATTCTATCAAAAGTTGAGAACAAAACTACGATATTTCATAGTTTTGTTCTCAACTTTTGATAGAATTTTTGTAAAAAATTAATTTTTTTTTTTAATATGAGAAAACGATCTTTAAGTATTGGAATTTTTCAAAAATAAAAAAATATTTTCTATATTTTAAAAAGTCAAAAAAGTCAAAATATAATAATTTTATTTATGTTAGCCAAGAATAAGAAAAAAAAAACATTTATATTACAATAATTGATCCTTAACCAACGATATATATAGGTATGTATGCGATTTATTTTCATTTCCATATAGAAAATTGTCCGATAAATAAAATTCAATAAAAGTACCATCAAATATTACCAATTCCTAGAAATAATTAAATGCACCAAAAAGTTCTTCCATGGCTACCCTTAGTTGCACAAATATTTTGATCAATTTGGTCACTTTTGCCGGATCTGCAAATTTCTACCCAACATTTGCATATATAACCGTTTTGTTACTAATGTACCGCCACAATCCTTTGATTAAAATTCATTTCGTTGCATTTCCTTTTGGAAATCACCGTTTTTATTTTGAAAAGCTATACGACATATTAGATTTTTTTTTAATTATCGCTCACATCGCGGCCATTTTGAAGTTCCATATTGTATTATAGTCTTTTTTTTTTTTTTTAAATATACATATCATATAGGTACCTACAAACAAAATAAAACAAAATACATTTTATAGAAACAATGCATTACGCATTACATTAGTATTTCAGAAATGTTTTGTTGGTAAAAAGCATTGATGGAATTTTAAACAGTGCGCCATTTTGAATAAAACGCTGCATACTCTCGCTTGGCTTTTGAGTTTGATATATAAAAAATTTTTTGTTTTTTTTGTTTGTTTTTTTTTTTTGTTTTTTTTTCTTTTTTATATTCGTCATTTTATTTTGTTTCTGTTGTTTGCATTAAGTCGAAGCTCTATTCAACGAATAAAAAAACACTTTGGCAACTCATCGCGCTGCTATTGTATATAGGAAAATATAAAAAAAGAAAAAAAAAACATTTCTATGCAAATTTAATAAGGTAAAAATATAAGTATACGGGAAAGGAGATATTTACAAGGTGCGGTTTATGTATAAAAAAAAATATTGTGGCAATATTGATGGAACATTCTTCAATGGACTTTTGTGGATACTCTAGGAATATGAATTATGAAGCGATTTTTGTATTTCTATCAGGTCATCAAAAATGTTTTGCGGTTATGTTCTAGTTCTAGTTATATTCCAGTGATATTTCTAAGAAATAAAAGTGCGCTGCATTAACGTTGGTTCTGATGCATTAAATAATTTATCGAAGTTGCTCTATTTTATTAGTTTTAAATCGATCCAATAAGCTAATAGCAAAGTATATGCACTGCATTGCTTAAATATGCCGTACGTTCGTTGATTTAAAAATGTGGACATAAAAAATTCTTCGGATCCATCGTAGATCTCTCTGGTAGAATGATAGTCGCAGAGTTATATTCAATCGTCGATACAACTTTAGTTTCCTACAAAATTCCGCTTAAATGTTTCGGTAGTTTCTATTTGGAAAAGTTTCTTAAAAAAATGAGATCTTGCTGGATAGATAGATCCGAACTAGATTAGAACCTTTGAATTGAATGAAATTAGAATTCAAATCCTTCAAATATTTCCACAAAACGATTACCTTTTTCTTGCCTTTCTTTTTTTGATTATTTAAATATTTTTAAAGATGGACGACCTGAAAACCTTTCAAATGCCAATTTATGAATTAAAAAGAACTCATAAACTATAAGAAAATGGAATCAAATCTTCGTAATTCAAATTTTATATTAAAGTATACTTACTTATTGCTGGCACTACTATCCATAATGAATCTTGGATCTTGGCTTCCTGAATAAGGTTTCTGTCCGGAGCAATCATCTGCTAGTTTCTTTTTCTTTGGATCTCCTAATCCCCTTTCTACCTTCTGGCCCGGTTAAAAAGGTTTTTCTGCAGCCTTGTTGTCGCCATTGCTTTAAACTTATTTTTTTGCTGTTGGTCATTTAACGCTTCTATGCTCCCATGATTATATCGTAATCTAAACAAGCCATCTTCTTGTCAAACCGAACCATAACCAAGAATGTGTCTGAGGACTTTGGGTTTTTTTTTCGAATCCGCCGTACATGAAGATCAACCCAATTAGCGTTTTGGAAAGCCTGATTTCGGATGTCTTCGTTAATAGGTTGGATCCATAAAACTGTATCTTAGTACAAATATGTAAAAAAAAGAAGAAATTGAGAAATTTATTAATTAACTTGGATTGAAGTTGGATTGGCCACACACATCAATATTCGACTAGACCGCACAGTCAATACAATGTTGCAATTATGTTTAACATAAAGTTTTTCCTTGTTTTTTTTTTTGTACTTTTTTTGGGATAATCAAAATTCCTGACACTTCCCATATATCGATTAGTTTTTAATGTAAAAACAAAATCATTTATTTTGTCGGCTATATAATTTCATCATGATGTATATGTACAAATAAATTAATAATTCATATGTTGAATGCATTTTTTTTTGTAATGAATTAGCAACAAATTTGTCAATAACAAGCTGACATAATCAAATTGCAAAAGGTTGTGTATGGGAGGACATTATTTTATTTATATATATGCATAT
>JANSTT010008223.1:0-76027 GCA_026745375.1 Platyura marginata | reverse complement strand
GCGGGAAAATTATTTTTCATAATTGGCCATGCTTCCATCGTGTATTTTAATTTTTTTTAATATACGCACACTAAAGCCAACGAAAGGGGCGGGTATCGCTCAGGCTGTTATATAGTAGGCTTTGTAAATATATACCAAACCTAAATATGATTTTCAAACAATCCGATAGAATGGATGTTTTTTTTTTAATTTCAAATTACCAAATTCATATAATCAAATCACTCTATGCCAATATCAATTTTAAACCATTTAATGTATGTTTATTATACTATTGACCAAATATCATACCACCCATACTCATGCGAATATTTATATAAACTAATTTATTAATCATTTTAACTCAAAATATCATAAAACAAACGTTGTGGTAAATTTTGCATTCCAGAAAACCATAATGCAAAATTTTCAAAGGTATATGGTTTTGTTTTATTTTTCATATATAAACGCCGGTGTAATAATTTATTTTCACTAGCTGGTTGGTTATGTACAATGTCTATACATAGATACTACATATACTTATATATTTATATACTAAATATAAAAAAAATAAAAATATAAACACATATGTACAATAATATACATATCTAACCCATAGGATATAAATATAATAGGCAGGCGATTAAGAAGGATTTTTTTTCAAAAAATAACCAAAAATGTATCTCTCAGATTTTATAGGGTTTATTTAAAAAATCAGTTCTATCTTCTACATATATATATGTGTATATATATACGTATATTGAATGTATATGTATGAGTGCAAATGAAGATATTCATGATATATATTCTGGTAGTAGACATAAATCCCAGCTGACCACTATTGTTCGAATAAATATAAAACGTGTGGTCAAGTATAAAAAATGAGGCAAAATAATTCAGACCAAGAGTTTATTTTTTGTTTTAGCCTATATCGTTGAAAGCAATGTGTTATTGTGTACTATACTGTAGTACATTGTACATTGTACATGGTGCAATAAAGTACTTTTGAGGATTTCCGTGTTTAAAATTTTTCACAGATAGATTTCGACACTTTCCGGTTGGACTGACCCATTGGTTGTTTTTGTTTTTTTCTTTTTATTAATGAAATGCAAATAAAATTATAAAAATTCTTTGATAAATAAGCAAGAAGCAATTATATGAATATCTAATACCGGAAATCATTTGATAAATATTGTCATTAACAAACATGCACTTCATCTAGAATGTTTTGAGGTACTTTGAATTATTTCGACATACTTTACTCGAAATCGAATCGAACAAGTTGAGTTTTTAACACCTGCCTATACCCTGTTTCTTTTTACTCCACTGTAAATTTTCAAACTCCTATTAATCAAATTTATATTTAAGATTCCCTAGCAATACACAACATTTTTGAATGACAAAATTTAAATAGAAAATTGTCATTTTAATTACCCTCCTCTAACTTTTTAATGGAGAAGGTGAAATTTTTTCATAAAACAAACAAAAATTGGCCTATACTAAATTTTTTTTGGATTTTTAGAAAAGAAATAATTTAACCGTCATATTTCCCGAAAGGTCAGGGACGAACTGGGTCAAAAATTTGAAAACCATAAATGCAGCTAATCTTAATTTTACACATTTTTAAACATTTTCAACAAAACCTAAATATGTCATCTACGTTAAATACGTAGTAGAAATATAGATTGGGTTGTGTTAGTTCAAAAATTATTCAAAATTTTTAATAACAATTAACCGGTCATATTTACACAATCAAAATTAAAATAATTAAATGTTGCACGCTTATTTTTATTCATTTATGTTTAATATACAATTTAAATACTGTGGTCACGTGCCGAGGCATTTGTCTTACCTCTTACTTCGCAATGACATTACTGATTCATTTTTTTTTCTTCATTTAAATAGAATTGAATTATACATCGAATTGGTAATTAAGGTTCAAGGTAAATTGAAATCTTTATATTAATTTGATATGTTACGGTTATTCGTAATTTAATTTGTAATAAAAAAAAACTCGCTTATCACACCACTAAATACTAAATTCAAAATATTTTTAGGCCAAAAAATTCTTTGAACTTAACTCAGCAGCAATTAAACATAGTTCATTAAGTTATTGACAGGCCTGAAGCTGAAACACTTTAACGTCCAGCGTTACAAACAAACAAAAATCGCTTCCCATTACAGAATAGAGCTTTTAGTTAGACAGCTTTAGCTAAATGAATTCATTATTCTGGTGAAAACCTAATTGAGTCACCTCGCAGGTATATTTAACAATAAATACAAAAACTTAATGGAATTTTTTTTGGAAACATTAAAGAAAATAATTTTCCTGTTCCAAGTGTTATCAGAGGAGAGAAAAAAAATACTTCTGAAACATTTTTTTTGAAGATTACTATGTTTGAATACAAAAATTCCAGTCATAAAAATGGTAAATCAAATAAAGTTTCATGAAAATGAATTTCTTTGTCACACTCAATTACCCACAAGAAGTTTTCGATTTTACCCATAAAGTTTTACCTTTTCAACCTATAAGCCCTGTGGCCACCAAATATATTAATATTAAAATCTATGCAAATTCAAAATTACTCATAATCAAGCTGTTGTTCCTTGTAACTTGTAAGTATATAAAATATCTATAGATTGAGAGTGAAATTGGTTTTATAGTACCATCGTATAGGTACTTGTATCGATATTATGTATATGTATGATGACACGTAAAATCTTTACAAAAGTCATTAAGTTTAGATTAAAGTTTTCAGACTTTTTAACATGGTGTCCTAAAAATGTCCATTTCATTAATCGGTTCTATATTGTACCCATACCTTAACTGTGTGTATTGTATAGAACTCAGATAATCTATTAACAGGGTCGACGATAACATTGTAACATTTAATGAATAAGAAAGCTAGCGAAGTGAGCAATTAATTTTTTTTTATTTATATATAAAAAGGATGTTGCCCTTGCACCTTCGTTCAGCGCTAGAGACCTGAAATTTAGTTTTTAGGTTTTAATAATACTTAGTTCTAGAAAATGGATAAAATCATCCACCTCGCTTTCATCATCCCCAAAATACAAATACAAAATTTTTATATTATTAGAGGTTCTTCAACCGGATGAAGATTTGATATTTTGTATATAGGGAATAATTAGTCAAATGTTGTTTTAAAAATGGAAAAAAGTTTCCTCTCCCGTTCCTTACAAATTTACTATAAAATATCCCTTCCGTTACATTAACTCCCTTTGCTTTCTTTTCTATTATTATCAATTAGCTATTATCTCAAAAAAATTTCTTCAAGTTCTACCTTTACAACACCAGAAAAAAAGAAAAAGTCATTTTTCGATGTGGGCGAATCACAAAATTTTATATAGGGCGGCACGATAACTTACTAGTGGCGGCTTGTCGAATGGTTCACGTCGTTCAGTGAACCCAATTTAAATAAAGCTCATAAAACATTTCTTAAATAAAAGATTAAATTATTAGAATTTACTATGCACCTGTACATCTTCTAAAAAAAAAAATTCAAAGCATGATGGTATCTAATTTAAATTAGGTTCATCTCCGTTGAGTTCATTGAAACATTATTAAAAACGCCTTTTTTAAAGCGATCTATTGAAAACAAATTTAATTATGAAAATGCTACGTTCTACACCAGACCGACCCAATTTACGACGGCAATTTAATGGATCCATTTAGATAGGTTTAGGGTTTACGTAAACACCTTATGTGTAAACTTACGCTCCGCCACTGGTCTAAACAATTCCTGAAGAGCTTATATTGTAAAAATTGGTCACTTATTGGCTTAATTGTTTTTGTACTTTTTACACACATTGCAGTTTAAATTCAATTTACTTTACTTTAATGTAAATGTTTAAATAGATAAGATTTTAAGATTTTGAAAATGCTATTATCTTTTATTTTATTTGTCATGGTCGACAGCATATATTTTAAGATTTATAATAATGAAGAAAAAAGCGAATTTAAATATTCTACGCACTGTTCACAGCTACCTTAAAAGAAAATTACCAGGTATACGGTTTGGTGCCTACCTTTATACGAAGTTTCCACAGGAAAATTGATGGTATGGTTAATACCTTTTTAAGCGAACTCAAGATAAAACACGAATCTTTAAATAAATTTCATGGTATGTCAAGTTATATTCTGCAACGAACGGCAAAGCCGTAAAATAATTCTTAGCAAGTTCAACATCTTTAAATTGTATTTTTCCAAAAAAAAAAAAGAAAAACAAAAAAAGAAGAAAATCACAAAAAACAAGGAAAAGGAAAAACAAAAACCTCGTTATTCACATAATAAAAAAAAAAGTTATATTTTAATAAAATTGATCACGTAATTCTTGTATACAAAATGTCTCATTTCATTTTATACGCCTTCTTTACCTGATTCTGATGTTTAAAATATACCACAATTTAAAATTGATTAAATGTATAAATGTGTTCTGTTCCCGTTTTTATTGTACTATAAATGCAGAGGAAAACCGTCAATAGTGAAAAATGGTTGGTGGTTGGTGTACTGGCAATGTTCGCCAAAAACCTATAAAAACCTTTTATACCGAAAATTCGAAATTCTACCAAAAACTACATTACATATTTTACACAAGTCGGTGATTTTTGTATGTATTGTAGAATTTGTTATTTTGTCCTCTTTCATTCTTGAATTTGTACATTATGCAATCTTAAAATGCCATTAAATTTTAAAGATTTGTATGACTGCCGAATTTTGTTCGTTTATCTTCATTCATTATGTACATTATGTATAGGTAATTACCCATTTTACGTACTTATATTAAGTCTATCTATATTACGTACAAGTATTACCATCAGTCACTTAAGCCGAACGAAATGCTCCAATTTAATCTTCACAGCCGGACCACTTTTTTTAATTAGCAAATAGAAGGGTACTAATTGTGTTCAATTAATTTTTGAAAGGCACTTGATAAGTAATTATGATTCATAAAAATTTCAAAGGGGTACGTTCACAGTTTAAAGAGAGGCCTCTGGCTAAGGTAACTTTTTCAAACATTAAAGGGAAAATGTACTAGATGAGTCACTTCATTCTTGATGCATACTTAACTATCTACCATAAAAATTTCCAAAAGGGGTACGTTCAGTACAGTCAGTGTGGACTGACAGGTTGATGTAATTTTGACATATTTAGAAAGGTGAAGGATACAAATTACAGATAGTATAGATAAATTTTCATACGTATCGGAGCATTTGGTTCGTCTGAGGTGATTTCCGTTAAGTAATAATCATATTAATTAATTATGTACATTCCAATAATTACCTTAAACAGTTAAAAATTGCTCGGTTTGTTGTGCTTTTGTTTAAAAAAATTCATATTAATTAGTTTTTATACTGAAGCTAAGTACAAAATGAATACACATTCATCAACACTTATAATTTAATTGCAATAAGCTTTTAACATTGTATATAAACCATGATGCTATTGTTTTCATTAATGCACCAACATTTTTTTTTCATTTAAGTAGTTTTGTATTTGATGGAAATAAAGTTTTTTTTGTTACCGATTTTTGTAATCTATTTTATGCATGTCTGCAGTAATTTTTTTACAACACGCAAACGAAATGACAAACGATATTTAACTTGAACTTAACCACAATATCAAATAGAATAGAGCAAAAAAAAAAAAAAAAATTATCAAGGAGGTAACGATGCTTCCAGTGTGAACGCATTGTCGTCCATTTTTGTTACTATACATATACAGACAACAGACATATACATACATATGCATATATATCTACTGTAGGTATGTGTTTCTACACCTTTGTAAAACAATGTTTTTCTCATCCTTTTCAATTTGACACATATTCTATTAATCAACCCTGTATAGTACTAAATACTTCATACATTTTTATTAGTCTACATTAATGAGATGTCAAATTTTATTTCATAGTTAATTAGATATCATTAATTACTCTAATTAATTGTGTATTGTGGAATGGATCTAAAAATAAGGGTTTGGTGTGAAAACTCGAGGATGATATGTCTTTTTTTTTCTTTTGGTGGTTTAAGTATTCACTAAAACTTTCATTTGGACGGAGCTTAGGTTCTGGAAAAGGATCACAAATCCACACTGTACAAAGTGTAGTCTGTATTAAAAGAAATTTCAAACTTTGCTTCAAATTATATGGTTTATATTCGGAGGTTATTCGCGAAATCCAATGCAATACTACTAAAATTGAAATTCACACTACCTTTGTTAAAAAATAATTAATTAATATTGAATGTACGATGCGATGAATTAACTAAAGCTTCTTTTAGTAGTAGGTTAATAAAGCCTCTTCCAAACTGCACAATTTATCCACGTTGGTAAATCGTATTATTCACACTGTCTATTTTGTTATATTTGAATATGGCTGTTTCATTTTCTCGTGAACCGGAGAATGGTTTTTGTATGTATGTCAAAATTTCCTTTCAATTCAACAAGGGATATTATTTTTTTCGACTATGGCACCACCATATTAATGTCAAAATGATTATTATTATTTAAAATTAATGAATATAAATAGTAATAATCATATTCAGAATACCTACGAACTATTGATCACTTCCTTTAATAACGTAAAACAACTGCCGTCAATGTGACAGGTGACAAATACTACTATATGTTATTTGTATACATAAACCGCTGAATACCTTTTCCCATATACGACCATCGTTTGCTGAATAGAGTGTGAGAGAGTGGCCTAATTAACCAACATCGCAATAGAAAAAAAACCTCCTAAAACAAAGGATTATTGTACTTTGTACGTTATCAGATTAAATCGGAATATGCGGAAGAATAAAGAACGACGTTGAATTCACACCAACGTTTTTTGTATGAAACGAAAATTTTTAACAAACTTTCTGACCTAAAATTATCCCAGCATGTTGTGCATTTTGTTCCGTCTTGTAACAACGTTTAAGTAACGTTTTAAGCAATACAATTAAATATAAACGTTCTATTCACTATAGTCACTACAGTTTATCGAATTTCTTTCAATTACATCCATAAATTATAAAATATTTAAATTTCAAATAGAATGAGTAATCTCTGTGTATATTGAAATGTATCTTTTAAATAACATTGATATTTGATTTCAATTAATAATTAATATGTCTATAAATATCTCACAATAAGGATTATGCCTATAAATATAAATCGTACATAGCGAGTTCTATAAATATTTGTTTTAAAAATTTAATCAATTTAAAAATCGTGCTAAATTGTCACTTGAATGATTGCCTCACGTTTTTTATTGAATTTAAATCTCTACGAAAATGTCGCTTGTTTTTTATATTCAAATATTTATTCACACGTAGATATCTATTACAAAATAAAGATTTTTTTTTTTTTAAAAGATTAAGTACATTTTCTTTTGTTAAATCAGACAAAAAAAAAATATATCTACACAATATTACATATGTAGGTACATTTCGTTATTTGGGGATTATTATATGATGATTTATTGTAGTACATTTTATAATATAACTTAAGTAACATTTCTAAAGTCTCTTTTGTACCTGTTTATCTGAAAAGTTATTGTACTTGTGGTGAGATAGGAGATAGCGCATTACCAGTGAATACGTTTTCTTATAATTCTGTCTTATCATTATTATTGCAATGGAGAGGGTGATCTAACTAAATTACTAAACTTAGCCCATATTGTTACAAACCTCCAGTCACATTATTTCAGAAATTGACAAGAAAATGCAGCATTTGAAGCGTTTTTTTAAAAAATTCATTTTAAGAAAATCTTTCAAATTGTTATTTAAATTAAATGTTTTTGCTTTGTCACTAAATTTAAAAAATTTAATTTATTTGAAAAGACTATTTCGCCTATAATGGACATATTCGAGGGTTGTATTGTGACTAACATAAATTGTAAATTAATGTAAATTGTTTTTTCACATAAAATTACCCCTAAATTGTGGGGTAAGACTAACTCTTTAGTTCCATTTCTTTAATGACGCATTTGCCTATGCATTTATGCAATATCAAGTTAATTTGAATTGTAAAACCTGCACTAAGCTATGGATTTTAAGTTGCATCGTTAACAAAAAAAAAATGTTAATTCCTCTTTGTGTAATATAAAAATGGTGAATATTTTGACAAAATAAATTATTCGGATTTTTTTTTTCATTTAATTAAACGAAATTACTATGCGAAATTAAGGAATTCATCTAAGAATTTAGCAACTTAAGCACTTATTTTCCACTGCAACTATATTTGCATATTAGATATCAATGGGAATTGTCAAAAAACGTAATCGCATTCTATTTCAAAGTGTAATAATCCCATGCAGACAATTTTACATAAAATCAATTGTGAGTGAGTTTTGTAAGAGTGAATTTAATGGCCAACGGATAAGTTGAAATTTAATAATATTTTTTTTTTCAATTTCTACTCCAAATAGATTCAACGCCTAATGGTCCGATCAAATGTTTGTAACGCTACTGGGCACAGATGGCCATCATAATGATATGCACAATTGTTGACCACTTTTCAGTGATTATAAAACGTCTCTATAATAAGGATAACGGATTGCATGCTCCTTTCATAATTATCTCACATTAATTTATTCCAAAAAAAGGTCCTTATATTTAATAATTCCATTGAAGAAGAAAAAAAATTACTTAGAAAGAGGGAGAGAGAGAGAGAGAGAGTATCTATAGGAGATATATATGCAATCTATGTACCTAAATACATATATCTAATGTAAAACGTATATAAACAAAAACAAAAAAAATCTGAAAATTGCATTTAAATTAAATTTACCTTTTTTATAAATCACCTAATTGCTTGACACAAAAGGTTTATAATTTCCATTCTGCTTATTTTCAGGTGCTTCTTCCCGAAAAGGAAAAAGCAAAGACTGTCTCAGCTGAGAAAAGAAAGGCAGACGATGGCGATCAGATGAAAGATTTAAAAAAGGTAAATAAATTTTCCATGAATATAAAGCATGCAATTTAAATAAGCTTGTCTGAGCTTAAAATGCGTTTTCATTCTTTATGGTCGATATGGTGCACTGTTAGTTGACAATTTGTATATATAGGATAGTGGTAAACGATAGATAGACAGATAGATAGGATCTTAAAAATTTATAGAAGATCAAAAGTATGGAGAAAATAATAGGATTTCGTTTAAACAATTTTAAATTATAAATGATAGGGTGGAGTGATTTTGTTCTGCTTTTATATATTTAAAATTAATTCTCAGAATATATTTGATGGCCAAACAAAAATAAAATTAATTAAAAAGCTGTTTAAATTAAAAGAAAATTAAATTGATTTAACCCATTTCTGATTTGTATCCCAATTATGCATATATTAAAACAATGAATCCCTTTTTAGTTCATATAATTATAGTTGCTTCCACATTAATATCACTAAAGAGCTAAGTAGCCCTCGTATAATTACAAACATAAAAAAAAATTAAATAAATTTGGATTACGTTTAAAATTTTCTTATTGAATCTCTTATAATGCAATTAGGTAAAACAGGGAATTTTCCTGAAACCAATTTACCCGAGAGTTAGTTACCGGCACTAAAAAATTATTTTTTTTATTGGTACTTATTTTGCGAAACAATTTCTCCTGTAAATGATTAATTAGTGTTTAAAAACTGTCACACCCGTAACAATATTTTTAATGCACTTAATTCGCACTAATTAGGTATCACATTTTTGCTTATCATAAATTTGTTTATCCATTTACTTATTTTCTAACATATTGTTACGGTCGCAGCTTCTCCAACGTTTACTGAGCGGAAGTAGCAAAAAAAAAATAATTAAAATATTTATTCAAGATAAACATCAAGAAAACTAACAATGCAATGATAGTGAGAATTATTAAAAAAAAAAAAAAATCAAAACACAAAATTATTTTTAAATCATGTGTCTTCTAAACAAAGAAAGAATACTACGGCAAATAACACAACCAAAAATACTACCAGAAATATTAGTAATGATTTTCACACTTTTCTCTTCACAAATTTCACAAAGTATACGCAAAATTGGTTTCTGCCACCCCCACCACTATGTTCTCTGTTTAGCTTTTTTGATTTTTATTCTCTTTGCTTTTGCTCTTTTCATCCATAGTCTATACCTGACTTGGCCCTGATCATCATGAATGATCTCTGATAATCAAACTTCCACCATTCAGTGAATCTCAAACTTTGTGAATATTTCGTTTTGATTTTATTTTAAATATTTAGTTTATTTCAAATCAAAATAGGTCGCAAAATAAATGCCGCGTAACAATTATGTATACAAAAATGTCATATTCATAACAGAGAAATGAATGTTTTCGTTACATGTTTTGCAGTACAGTAGAACCTCGATAATCTGGATCAATTATGACACTAGGTCGTCCAGATTAATGAAAGTCCGGATTAAAACAAATTGCCTAAAAAAATGAGTAAATAAATAGTTAAAACAACATATGGAAAAAGGTAAATAAATCCATAGAAAAAAAACAATTGCTTACAATCTTACATGATTATTTATGTACATAAATCATACAATTTAACTTCAAGTTACACACCCTCTCTCACAAAAACAATAAAAGCGCGATAAGCCTGTAGATTGCAAGAGATCCACATCTCCAACTTAGCGTTTTTTTGTTTCTTTTTTTTTGAAAATGTCTTAAATGTATTAAGCAAAGTCTTGTTTAATGAAAAATGGATTAACGTGGTTCTACTATATTTATATTTTTCAAAAGTTCACATACTTAATACACACATACATACATTTATATCGCAGTCAAAGTGTAAAATAGAACCGGAAGCTGTTCAAAGATCAAAGATTTTAAATTGAAATTTAATTTTCGTATATCAGTTTCGGTTACTTGTGTCACAAAAATTAATGTTTTTTAATAAACTGATCATCGTTAACCAAGAAAGAAATATACAGCGATCTCTCTATGATATAAACACGCACAGTTTTCTTAAAATGGCGCCCATCGAAATGGTGATTTTAATATTTTTTTTTTTTTTAAACAATAAGAATGTATGTTATGTAGGTACTTAATTATTATAAAAAAAAGAAAAAATTGACTTGATCCTCTTCGTATTTCATATTCTATACCAAATTTATCCAATAAAATCAATTTCTACACGCAATGTGTGTGGGCCTACAATAAGTTAGTACCAACACACGCTCTTATATGTTTAATTAAATTATTCAAATTTTTTATGCCCAAAAATCTATTAACAATCTCAAATTAAGTTTAGCTATTAGCGTTCATTAAATATTTTTTTTTTCACATTTAAATTACACCTCTCTCGATCAGCTCAAATTTATAAAGGACTAACCGCTAACCAATAACTCACAGAATACGCGCAAAGAAAAATGTAAGATTTTTTGTTGTTAATACATAACATACATAACATACATTTATATGGTTTTGTGGGTTTATCCAGTTTAATATGCAAAAAATCATAGGGTATGTGTATTCTATTGTAATATCTATGTGTATGTATGTATGTACAATATATTTATTTAATGTATGCATATGTAGAAAAGGAAACCAAAAATGAAAGTGGTTTTTTTTATAGTTGAATGAACATATGTTTCAAAAATATGACTATAATCCTTTTTCCCGTCAAATGAAATGCCTAGGCCTATACAAATATAAAATTTAACCGCACATACAATTGACAGTAAAGCATCATCATATTATTGACTCATAATAAATAAATGTAAATATGAAGCTTACTTATTTGCTAAGTAACAAATTGCTTCCAATCGAATACCATACTATACAATGATAGACTTGGATTAGTTACCAGAGACAAAATGGGACTCCAACCAAAAATTAATTCAAATATTATCTTAATGGATGCGGAATTCAATTTAATTAATCGTCCGAATACTTTTGACGCATGCATACATAGTTTTTTATTCTTATTTTTCTTTTTTTTTTATGAATGGTTTTTTCACATTCTTAAAACTAAAGGGACTAATGTGCTTTAAAAAACTCTAAATTTTTCCATTTTTTCTATACGTTTTCCATATAATTTTTAGAAATTTGAATCGTCCGAATACATATACCACTCACTGTACAAATATTTACAGGCCATATTCAGCCGAAAACTTTCAAACTTTAACATCTTCATAAAGTAATACTAATTGAGATTTATAACCTATTCAGAACGAAATACATATTTATAAGAGTAGTAAAGGAACATGCTAAACTCAATTTAATTAATATTTAAGGAACAGAAAGAGAAATAATTTCAGGGACTTTAATATAACAACAACAACAACAAAAATAACTGCGAACCGACAATTATGCAGAACTATAACGATTGTGTCACATTTAATCTGTGGAAGTCTTAGCTTTTTTGAAGAAAATCAATCTAAAAACTAGACCTGCCATCACCCAAAGTACAAAGTACAAACAAATAATATAAGAAAAATAATTTTATTTTAATTGAGTAAATAGAGGGCCAACGAGATCGATATCGGGATAAATTATGATTTCTCTGGAGGCGACTAGATATATAGGTCCCTTTAGCATAATATTTGTTTGATGTTGAACTATCTTAAAGATATACAGAACATTAAAAACGATGACTTATTCTACATCCATCAAAACTTAAAAGAACCAATAATTTTGCAATTACCAATACAGCAAAGTACATCTTAAAAAAATAGATTAAATAGATTTGCTATAGTAATTCTTCGAGTAATAGTGATTCAGTCCGTAAAATTGTAAGATAAGTAGAAGTAAACTTACCATTGATATATTCATGTTGACAAGGGTTAAGGTATAGTGGAATATAGACCATAAATAACTAAATGGATAACTTTGAAAACTTTATACTAAAATCGTTAAGGTATATATGAAATGTATTGTATTGTGTATTAATATATGTATTTATATACATAAAAGGTCTATAATTGAATATTTGAAAAAAAAACTCCTAAAATGGAGGAAAAGGTAGAACCAGCAAGAGATTTGTCAAAAGTTAGTTAAAAAATTTTCATTTCACGATTTAATATAAAAAAATCTGTTTACTTCAGGATAAATTAAATATTAAGCTGGCACCATTGATTTTTAGAATATTTCTGTCACTTTCACACCTACAAAAACTTTTTTTAGTTAAATTTAATCAACAAAATAGGCCAAAAGTGAATAATAAAATCTTAAATATATAGAAATTTAAATATTTTTATTAAATCGCATTTAAGTTCTTATTGTACTTTGTACGTTTTCTCAATGCCATACAAATGTTTTCGTACAATCTTTTTATAGATACTTCAGGTTAATATCTAAAAACAAACGTACCGTACAGAGTGTCTATTTGAATTTTTTATTAATTATTATATCACCGAGAATAAGCCTCGCCCATAGACAATCAAAAACAGCATGTTCGTTCATGCTTTTAAAGTGATTACTTATTGTCTTTACGTCTTTTCATTTCTCAAATAAAAAAAAAAAAAAAAAACTTTATTTTTTGCGACTTTTTTTATACTTTCCAAACAAAAGTTTAACTTTACGAGTTTACACTTTGACTATTAATTTTTCGAATCGAATTTGTTACTTTTATACGACTTTTTACTTAGTGAAACCATCTTAACCTACATTATTATATAAGAAATTGAAAGGGGATGTGGTTTTAGCATTATTTTCTTCTCCACAAAATTGACATTCATTTCACATTTCTGTATATTTTATGAGATAAAATAAACTATTTTTGAAATAAATATTCCAAAATTTTATTTCACATACAGTGCAGACTCGGTAATTGCACTAGCACTACGGAAATACATTAGGTACCCTATAATTACACCAAAACAGAGTCGATTTTTGCACCGAGTCGATAAAAAGCCTAACAATTTTTTTCTATTTTTAGATATTTTTTGAAAAATTATAATTATTTTTGTGCGTTGTGTGTTTTTATTTAGTTTATACACGTTTGATCAGTTCAGTCGAGGTACCGGAAGCACAAATATTGTGTTTAAAATTTTTAAAGTTTTTAATAGTTATGTATGTATAACGATATTTGTCGCTTTTTAAATTTATTTTTTACATTATGTACAATATAGGTGTTAAAAAATTACTCGATAAATTGCACCAACCTCGGTAAATGCATAATTGATTGTGATTTTTAGATTGTATAATACTCTTTTTTTGTGTGGGAAAATTGTAGCACTTGAGGTTTGCTTTTTACGGAAACCTTTCAAATGCATAATGCACATGGCCTTATTTTATATCAGTGCAATTATCGAGTCTGCACTGTATATACTTATTATGTCAAAATAATAATAATAATAGGTTATCGTGTGCCATCTCTGCACGGGTTACCCTACATTTATATACTTATACTTAGCGGTGATCATAAAATAGCAATAAAATTGAATTATTTTTATACTGATGCGATTTTTTTTTCTTTAAATGCCTACACCCAAATAAAATATTTCCTAATATACGAAATATGATATGATGATTGAACATTTATTTATTTTATTGTGCCATTTTCGTCAAAAAATAATAATACGAGAAACATAATCAATCATCAATTTCATATTTGAAGAGCTGTTCAATTAATAAGATTTTGGGTGAAGAAAAAAAAAAATTCAATTTAAATGAACACAACAGCCAAAAGAGGCATCAATAAAAATAATATTTATTTTTCATATTATATATGATGACTATATGTATAACTAAAAAGCTTTTATTAACAAAACTTAAATCAAACTTCAAAAGTTGAACAAAATTAGAGCGCACAGTTTTGATTACTCCCACGCAAACCAATTTAGTGAAAATAAAAGTTTCTTTCTGCAAAGTAATTCCAACAAATATGGTTTCGGAGCAATTTATTTTCATTGAAAATATGAAAAGGCGCAATTTTTTATTTTCATAGATGAAAATTCAAGAAGCTATATATTCCACAAGAGAATTGTATACGAAAAGCTGAACACAATCATAATAAAGAAACAATTGGCGATGTTATGAAGCAGATGCTATCTGATTAAATGTTAATTTGTTGAAAGGGCTATTGATCAAAATCGAAATTAATTGTATTTTTTTTTTTTGTGTAGCCAGAATCAGGTTTTTTTCTTGTAGTTGTTGTTTTTATATAAACACGCCAGTGTTCAATAATGATCTCGAAAAAATTGTTTCATGGCAGAGGCGCCATTTGGGGATGTGATGATTTTCCAACCACAACAATAAAAAAATCTTTAATATAATGAAACTTATTTAAATTTTAAAATAGATTAATTTCGGTAGCTTCCATTTCATCCGCCATAATGTTCGAGCTCCACTTAAGTAGTAGAAGGTATGACACTTTAGATCCAGACAACAACCTTATGACACTACACCCGTGACGCAATTCAAAGACTTAGTAGCTTTAAAGTGTCTTTACTACTAAGCTTTTGAATTGCGTCTCGGGTGTAGTATCATAAGGTTGTTGTCTTGATCTAAGGTGTCATACCTTCTACTCACTTGTTCACTATTCCATTTCAGATAGTTCGATATATGAATACATTCTAACCGACAAATCAGCGGGAGCGAATAATTCGTACTAAAAATAGGAAAAAGTTTTGAACGAATCGAAGATAAATAAATTGATGTGTTAGAGGTGATGAATGAGCCTAGCCCATTCTGATAAATATCAGAAAAACATCATTGCCGTACATTTTTAGAAGTTTAGAAATTATGGAGATAAGTTCAACTTGTCTTAATTCACTGTTAATGAGCTTGATGTATATACATAAATACCTACACACCTACAGTACCTACATCTTACTACCTACATCTCGAACTTATTACAAACAAATTTAGTTTTGATTAAATCATTAGTCGCAAACTCCGATGATGAACGAACCCAAAATTGAAAGTGATAATTTGTGTATAGAATACTCAAGAAATCAACTAATGCATCAGTAGTATAGCTATAAGATGGTGTCAGCCTAATTTTTTCTTGAAGTCCTTTTTCTAAAGTAGTCACTAAGTTTTTGTCAACAAAAAATGAATCTGACACCCCTATAGCTATACTACTTGCATCATCTTTAGTTCCTTTTTTTTTCAACAGCAGCATTTTTGTTAGTATTGTAAAAAGGCTTCACTTCATTATGCCTGTCCTGTGTGTGTGTGGCAGAGATTATATGATTGTACCATTAACAAGGGAATAATTCGATTTTCGCATTCCCTTCACACAATTTAAATAAGATAAAGACTACAACTTAGGTTTAAAGATTGCCTAGAACCATAAAGCCGTAAGGATGACAAACACTCGTATAAATCTGAAATGTATTTCCTATTTCGAAATGTTCAATTTAAGGTTTGCAGTGTATCGGCTTTATGTTATTGTACCATCATTAATTCTCGCTTTAAAGAACGGCATTCCTAGTCAATGCTTAAATGTTATCAATTTAATTGCTTTGCAACATATAATGTAGTACATACATATCTACTATATAGGATGACAAATTTGGTTGTATCACATAGCCACCAAATGTACCTAAAGGCATTTAATTGCGCTTGTATTTTCGCAATGTTTCAATATGTTTCCACATAATAGTTTCCATTATTATTCAACAATAGTTTTCATTGTTCCGGTATTCCGGACAGAAATCATTTCCTATTATGCGGACCATTTTGGGTCGCCCCTCCCCCCCCATCTTCGAACATATGGTTAATCGATATTGATGGACGTCACTGTCTTTTATTTGTATATACGTAAGGAAAAATAAAACAAGAAATTCGCATCACTTTATATTGACGCGGGCTATACACCAAACCAAATTGATTGGAATACATACAAGTTTTTATAGAAATATTAATAATAAACCTGTTAATTACCGAACTTCATTTCAGAATATTCAGCAATAATTTTGTTTTCTTTTTTTTTCATCGATAAAGGTTCAATTTAATTGGTTTCTGTAACCCCAAATAGGGTATCTTTACAGAAATTCTGCTGAAAAACATTAATTTGCCTTTTACACAATAATAAATACAAATAACTGTGTGCATACGCCTGAGATGAAGTATTAGCATTTTTTCTTGTTTTCGGGATTCTTTCAATGTTATGTTTAAATTCTTTTTCTTCTTTTTTTTTTTTTTGTACAAATATTAGATGTCTAAAGCATATTTTATTTTGGATGATGACTGTAGCTGACCTAAGAAGAAGAAAAAAATATCACCTTGACATGGCACGTTTTTTTTTTTTGTTACTCATTTTACAGCGCACGAGTTGTTTTTTTGTTATTTTTTTGTTTGCAGTTGATAAAGACAAATAAGTAATTGAATATTAAATTCAAACGCAAATAGGTACCTAAATACAAAAATAAAATATTGTAATCCCTGTATCGAACATAATATTGTCGATCTGGCCACCCTAAATTAGCGTTTATTGTCATTATGGTGACGAGGCTTTGGGAGCAGTGCTGTCGTTTTACTCCAAATCAAATTTATCTTTTTTCTCTGTTTAAAGCTTGAAAGTAAATTCTAATAGCAATAATTTGATAAAATTTACTCTACTCTGAGAAATTGTAAAACGACAGCACTGTTTGGGAGACATAATGACGTTCAGTGTTTATTTTTGAGGGCTACGCGCGCATACTTTGGAGAGCTAAAATTGAGTTTATTTTTTAGACGCTGTAAAATAGAAACTAAAAGCTTGAAATCAAAAAGGTTTTTTTTATTTAATAGATCTTATAGTATACATAGAAAAAAAGAGGAATAAAAAATGTTAATAATAACAGCATAATATAGACGTTTGCCGTCACAAGGATATCTCCTAGATCCTTTATCTGAAATTAATAATTTTCTTTTTTATTTGAAAGGTAATTGAATTATCTCGTCCTTGGCCGTGAAGTTGGTTTTTTAAATTTGTATAACAAAATGGCGTCTATTTGAAAAAAAAATTATTCGATTTTTAGGCTAATTTTCAACTTTGCATGTTTGTTATTTTTTATAAAGATTATATCGATGGTAGAGTGGGGGGGTGTGGTTTAGTGGTGTATATATTAATTTTGGCGAAATGTACACTATAATTTATTATTTTTTAATTTTGGCAGTTTTTTTGGTAATTATTTTAAAAATGTATCTGAAAATCAGCTATATTTGATTTAAAAATCTTTTTGAATTTTGAATTCGGGTAATTATTTACAAAAATTTTTGTTTTTTTTTTAATTTGAGATGAAAAAAACAATTATTTGTTGTGCATTGATTTTAATCTACTAAAAAACATTACGTAAAGAAATCACAAAAAAGTTTATTTTAATTTATTTCAGGCTAAACTTGAAACCAAAGCTTTGAAAGCAAAACGGCCCGGCTTCACCGATGAGCGATACCATGAAACATCTTATTACATTGAAAATGGTAAGTTTCTATCAAATTTTATTCCAAAAGAGTTCAAAATATTTTATTATTCCGTCTTTTTCATATGATAAACTACGGATTTTTAATTAAAATTTACTTTAAGAGATATACAATTTATGTATTTATGTATGTATATATACAGTGCCTATTCATGGATATTTTAAACTTTTTTTTTTTTTAATTTTGTACGCTGTATACATATGTACCCTCTATATAATAATGTAATACAACAACACAAATATATACATAAATATCTATCCTATAAAACATCACACACAGAAACAATCTTTTTCTATAAATAATTTCTCGAGCTTTTCTTCTTGTAGGTCTACGAAAAGTTTATCCATATTACTTTACTTTCACAACTTTTACAAAGGGCCGATGGGTAGGTGAAAAAATCTTAGACGTATTCGCTAGGGAATTTCGTGCACATCCAGCCGAAGAGTATGAGAGATGTATTAAAGCTGGAACATTGACTGTAAATTATGAAAAAGTGCCAACTGACTACCGATTAAAACATAACGATCTCTTAGCCAATATTGTTCACAGGTAAGTACATAGGATTTAGATTAAATTAAATGCATTTTCACAATCGCAGCTGTTAATAATTTTGAATTATTTTCTCCGTAAATGTATAACTTACTTAATTAATAGTGGCTCTCTCTCTGTTTTTGCTACAAAATTAAATATTAAAAAAAAAAAAAAAACAAAAACAAAAAAAACCGAAAAACCGAAAAGTCTTTGGCACAGATAGTCAGTTAGCTCATAAATTTTTATTACACACTGTTGCTGGAGAAAAGCGATATTCATGTAAATTTTACTTTTCTATACATAAAAATTTCATTTCGGATTCATTGAGGAACGTCTTCCATATAATAATAATAATAATAATAATATATAAATATATGTAACCATGTTTATACTAAAAATATGTTTTTTTTCTTTTCTTTTTTTCTTTATTAAATTGCTGAATGTGGTTTGGCTTTATTGATTTTCGATAGTTGAAACATTTTTCAATTTTTTTTTTTTTTTTTTTTTGTTGCTCATAAATTGCATTTTTAAAGTTTACCGAACCACAAATTTATATATTAAAAAATTTTGGTTTTCGCTTTTTATATTTTATTTTCATTTTTTTTAGTGTACCTCTAATTTGTTTTTTTATTTTTTTTTTTTTTATTTGGTTGAAATTGTTTTGTTTGTGGCGCTTTTATTGCTTTTAAATTTTAAATGTAGTCAAAATAGATATTGAAATGTTTTCATTGTGTGTACCAAATGTATTTAGAACCGACCTTTTACTTTTATATAGATATATATATATATATATATACATATACATATATATAAGTATAAATTAAAGTCAGACAATTGAAAAAAAATATTTACTCAAAAGATTTTCCTCGTCTTATTTTCCACTTAAGTAACCTTTTTTTGTGTGTATTGTGTACATTTTAAATTTAGTTTTGTTTGTTTGAACGTGTTAACTCAGCACTTGAAACATTTTTTTTTTCGTTTCGTTTTTTTTTTTTTTTCGTAGCTGTTGAGAAAATAAAATCTCAACGAAAATGAATTCAGTGCTAAAGTAGTTTGTATTGTTTGTCAGAGATTAACATAAAATAAATGGGAAAATTGTAATGAGGATAAGTCTTATTAATAGTGATTTATGGAAGATTAGACAATTCTATTGTATAATGGTAAGAGTGGGATTTTATGTTATTAGTTAGTATTTTTATTTTAAAGTATACTCTACAGGTTCATAATTTCATTTAAGCCAAATCGTTATTATTGTCTGATTTATTTTTATAAAGACAAATTTGCTGTGTTTTCAATATTTAAAAAAAAAATTGGTAATGGACAAATGACTGAACTGAGGATTAGCGTCACATGAATTACTATAACAGTTAAAGAAAGTCATTAATAGACACCTATGATTTATTGCATGTTGATTTATGTTATGTCCTACAATCTTTACCCTGAAAAATGGCCTTAAAAAATTTATTCAAATAATAAAAAAACAAAATGTTTTTCATTTTCAAAATTATGATGTTTCGTACTTTCTTTCGATTACAAGTCATAGGCCGTTATTTCGGAGGAAGACTGTAGGAGAAATGTTTTCTTTAGGGTAGATAAATCTCCACTTTGAATATTTGACAAACAATTTGTTTGTGCTAATTATACTCTTCACGATTACATTACTTACTTACATTAATTTTCGGTGCAAACGCCTAATGAGGAAAATTTAAAAAATGAAAATCCTTTAAAAATAAAAAAAACCTAAATTTACAGTGAATCCAGATTTTTTTAATTTAAGCTTATCGAGATAATTTTTAGTGGAGTGAACCGTCTAAAATATGATATTTTGAAAATATTTTTTAGATTCGGAATTTTTTTTTTAATTTTATTTATTAACTATTTTAATTTTAAATTCCAATTCAAAATTATGACAAATCTACCTCCAATTTAATGTTATTTTCAGTTCTCATTTGAAAGTTCTAATTCTTGTGCAGCATTTTGATATTCAGAGGCGCAATTTGTTATAAGGGTTCGAGTCCTCCTTTGAACATAAAACTATCTTGCCCAAACTTCGTTTTGTATATATTCAAGGTCTTTCTCGTCCGTCCTACAAAATGTTTTTGAACGTTTTGTTTGTTGTTTTTAAGTACCTACCCTCAAAGGTGGTCGATATTTTGATATAAAATCCTTCAACTTCCCCCAAATTACTATCCTAATGTCGACTGAAAGAAGTAAACTACCTACAGGTATACAAACCTACAATACCTACAATCCTACATACATAGATGTATAATTGTATATAATGTACTTAGCTTAAGCGTTCGTTTTTATTATAATTAATTTACTGATTTAACATTTAACAATTAAATGAAAACTTTTCATTTCCATTTATTTTATGAAAATGATGAAAATACTCAGTGGATTTAATGTTTTTTTTTAAAGCCCCTTTAATCTGTTTTGCTTCTCTTTTTTTTATACATAAAAAAACTTTTTTTATTATTACGAAATGGAAATTAAAAAACACTTCAACAGTTGTAAGGTTGTGTGTATAATTTTTACCATTCATTAATAATATTTAGTTGATTTATGTATGAATATTCCATTCATTGCTCCTTAAAGTATACCTACCTAGGAACGAAATTTTAGTAAAGTGCGTTTTTAGTTGCGTGCGTACGGTTTGGTTCCTTTTTTTTGTGTGTATGTAAAGTAAAATTTTGATTTATTGTTTTGTCAAGTCATCACACTTGAACAAACTGTACAAATAATCATACGCAAAGATATTATTATTTTATATGTACATAGGTAGGCACCTAAACCTATACATACATATAAGTATACTTTAAATGTACATAAATAATATTGTTATTATTTTTCAGCCATTAACATTACCAATATTTTTGTTGTTTCATTGATATTTTAGTTAACTACCACCTATAATCTACAATTCTACACCATAAATTACATTATTCACCTTTTACCTACAGTGCGACATGAAATAGGTCAATTTATATGTACAGTGCTGAGACGAATTTTCTAATAGCCCCAATTACCGTCAAAAGCTCTTAATTTTAATGCAAGTACCGAACGGTGAATTATTGAAATTAAATTCATTCAATAAAGAAATTGCCGACGATTAGTTGACATTATGGATAACTAATTGAATTCGAACAATAGCATTGTCATTTCGACAATTTCCCTTAAAATATAACTTTACGTTAAAACTGAACGGGATATGTAGATAAGAAATTGCTAAGTATTTACTAATCTATTAGGGTAACAAAACGGTAACCCGAATAATTCGAATCCGCGACATTAGAATTAAGGTACCTAATAGCGAATTTAATTCACCGTTGCTGGATGGTAAATTAACACAATCCATGAATAATATTTGATCGAAAAAAAAAGATTTTTTTCCAAGTTTTGATTTATTTTTGCATGATTCCAAAATTCTAGAAAAAAAAATCATAAATACCTGCAATTAAACCTCAGATAAGGATAATTCAGGTTGGTGTATGTTGGTGCAGTTCTTTTTTTCAGTTAGATGTTTATCGATGGATTTAAAAACATTCCCTATCCCCGCACAAAAATAGGTTTAAGTGTAGTTATTTAAAAAAGAGGAAGAGAATTTTGGAAATCCATATAAGTATCAATAAATTACCTTCCACGAATGATCCACTATGATTCTCTGAAGTTCTAAACATGATGGCGAATTGTTATAAGGCAGGCGATTTAATCATTATTCCAGTGAATCACATCAATTCAATGGTTCCAAGCGTAAATTAGTTTCTTCCATTGAATTGACAGCAAAATTATTATGACAGCACGTTATTTTAAAGTGGAATCCAAACCACCCGGTCTTTGTTCAATTTATACTGATATTAAACAGTGAACCATGTGAAAGTGCATTGAAACTCTAAATGTTTTCCTAAAATAATATTGATTATAAGAGCAAATTAAAAAGACAACTTCAAAAATTCAAAATCATCCTTCAAACGTCAAGAATGACAATGTCATTCCCATCAAAACCGAATTTTCTTCTCGTTAAATGGTCTCACGAGTAAAAGGGTCATTATATCCGAACATGATCCTCACTCTACCGGGCCAACTGTCGATCCATGCCTAGATTGACTATTTAGAAGGTCGATCGATTTTCGGTAAATTTAATGTATGATCAAATTACACTCGGTGACACACATTTGCTAGAATTATGTGTTCCATATTCTGTTAGATTTAAATTATGGGGCCTCCTCTTACCCTCTTAATGTACGTTGTGAATTTCAAACATTTTTGAAAAGGCTGGAAATAATATAGAAAAATAAGAGTTTCCAGTTTCCATATATTTAGATCTATACAGATACCAAGTAAATACAGTGCTAAATCCGAATGTATCTTTCGTCTGAAACATAAAATTTCTCTTAGCTGTACAAAGAAATGGTAAAAGTATATATACCAAATACCCCCAAAACACAAAAACATTAAAAGTCTAATGATTTTTAGACTCATGTAACAAAAACAACAACAACAACAACAACAACATTAACAAAAAACACGACAAATTCCCCAAAAAAAAAAATGTTTATTGTTGGTGTTGAGGAACTCTAAACGTGAAGAAACCACAAAATTCCAAGAAAAGTTTTGTGGTTTGTTATTCCAAACCAAAAGCTTCCTCCTCTCATCATATAACCTAACCTACGTTATAAAAGGAAACATTCTCCGGGTATATAATGTAGGTACTTCGTACATCATATTATATGAATATAATGCCGTGAGAAATAACCCCTTTACATAGGCAATTGTACACATATGATATGTACATTTGTATTCACGTAGAGATAATAAATATATTTGAATGGATATGTAGAAAGATCTCTTTAATTAAATATTATTCGTAACCATGTTTTACAAATTTGCTCTGTTTGTTGTTGCGTTTAAATGCCACATAATTATCTTATTACCAAATTTGACTTAAGGGTTCAAATCTGCGGAAAATTAATATTATAGTATTAGAGTTGTTCCTTTAATTCTTCTTTCAATCTTTAATTCTTGCAATTTTGTTGTTGGTTTTTTTTTTCTTAGATGTACACATAGATGGATTCCAAGATTTCAGTAAATAAAGATTTAATTACGCGTTTTCTTATTTATTTTATTCACTATTATTTATCAGAATATTAATACCAATATGAAATTCATATCTTTACACTTTTACATCACCTTGCATTTACAAATTTCACAAAATTCTCACATTTCATAAGTTTTTCCTAACATTTGAAAGGTTTTATTTTCTTCGTGGAATTGACAATTATTCCCGTTTTAAGTACAGAATTAGAATTAGAATCCGAATCACCTAACCTCAAATTTAATATGCGCATATGAGAGAAAAAACAATTCAACACCAATGAGCCATCTTAACTGCAATCTCTTCATAGATGGACAAAATATAGGGATGCAATTTGTAATCTTTAAAGTTTAAGAGAGAAAGGAGCAGAATCTGGTGTGTCGGGCAGAATCCATAAAACCAGAAACGCTTGAAAGAATGCTAAGAAATGTCTGGAACGCTCTACAAAACTCAAATTGAGAATTTTCCGAACTAACTACCTGTAGATTCTACTATACGGTTGCGAGACCTGGAAAGTAACGTGTGAGGTGGTCAGATAGGGTTAGAAATGAAGAATTATGGAAAATGACAACTATGAAGAAGATTGATGCTCAAACAGAATGGATGGAAGTGAAAACTTTAGGAACGAACAGAACTCGATGGCGGCTATTTGTGGATAGGCTATGTGGAACGAGAAACGGCCTGTTGATGATGATGAGCCATCTTGTTGGTGTTTTGTTATACTGTTTAGAGGGAGAGTTACAATAGAAACATAAATAATACATATACAGGGTGAATCCAGAAAAGTTTACCTACCATAGACGCACATTATTTGAGAGGATGCAAATATTTTGAAATGTTTTTTTACTTAAAAAGGGATATTCGCAAAGGTTTTTCGGTAGTTTTTTTAACTATTAATGAATTCTCCATCAAATTATGCTCTGTTTAAGAACAAATTAAATTATTCCTTTAAATTAGACTAAATTCCATTAGTTTCGGATGAAAATTTGTCAATGCAAAATTGGTACAGAAATTTTATTTTTTTGCGTCCAACCTACGCGACGTGACCTTTTCAAAATTTAATCTTATTTTAAGGCTCGTTATATTTTATTAAATATATTTTGTGATTTAATTTTAAAAAAGTTAATTGAATGTATCTATTTCCACTGGCTATTAAGGAGTATTGAATGTCATCAATTTGAATGTCAAATTTATTGATGTAGTAGGGTACAGCGGATTGTATAGACTTTTTACATTTTTTATGATAAGTCGCGCCTTTTTTTATCAAAACCAAAAAAAAACTGTTAGACCCTAATCTTTAAAAGTATGAAATGACACCCACTGTCACCGTTGAAAATTGCACCAATGACAGAAACAAATTTTGAAAAAAAAACTGTCATCGCGGCAAATTTTAAATTTTTCTAACCAGTTTTTCATATTGAGAGCGAATTATACGGTTTCTTAATCCTCTAATACTCAGATTTGCGTATCTTTACCACTACTGTTATGTGATACGTGATAAAATACACTGTTAAATGTGTATATAAAAATCTTTTATAAGATTGCAGTTGAAGCATCGCCCTATTTATATATTGACTTTTGCCAATTTTTACAACGTACCGTTATACAGCTACAGCTAGAAAAGAAAATTATGTCATTAGAGGTATTGAGGTAATGATCTCAGCGATGTCAGCATCTCGCCTTCACACATCTTCTAAAATCTTTTCTTTTACCCCAAAACTCTGAATGAATTAAATAAAAATACCATACCTACTTATATATATTTCATTTTTCTTAAGACGCCATATTAACTACAGAAGAACACAAAATAGAGACAATCGTCATTATGTCATTAATCAGCCATTTCGATGTTTTAGTATATAGTAATCCACGATGTAGCCATTTTTGTCCGCTGTGTGCAATAACACCCCGTTCTCCTCTACCATCATTAACGTATTGTTACTTACATTATCGTTTAGTATTCAACCATTTAATGGGCATAGACTTTCAATTTCAGGCATCAGACCCATATAAACGTAGAGGAATATCCCTTTTGCGTTCGACAAATAACTAAATTCCAAATATAAAATTCAATTATCTTTAACGGGTAAAAGAAGAAAGTAAAATACCGTAGGGTCTAAATATGTAGCAACCTTTTTAAATTGAGATTTACATTAATTTTATTTCTCAAATATCTTACTCACTTTGGATTTTATCTGTTTTCGGGCAATTTCTTTACTTGTTAGAAAACTATAAATATCTATATCTCTCTATCTATATATTCATTTATGAAAAAAACGTCTTTAGTTAAGTGTACGATTTTTTTTCTTTCTTCTTCTCTTTTCGAATAGCCAAACCACTCGCTATATGTATATTTGCATTATATTATAAGATTTAGTTTGTTTCAATGTTCTCACATATCATTTCGTGTATGTAACATTGAAATGGCTTTATTTGAGCTTTTTTTATGTATACCACAACCATAATAGCATTAGATCTATCAAAAGAATGATAACCATTTGTGTTGAGAGATTCAATAAATATTAATAATGCTAAAAGATAAATTATCTTATGTTGAGCACTAATAAAAGAAAGCTTTCAGGTTGATTATTTTCTACACCTACATTTTTTTTTTAGTCTTCAATAAAAAGTATCTTAACCGACTTTCTTCTTTTTTTTCTTTTTTTTTTTTTTGTTTGCCTTCATAAATTTGAGATAAAATGGTAATTGCTAATAAAATAAATTTTGCAAGTTTATTGATTGAGATTCATTAGGTAGTTGTAGATAATTTAGCTTGAACATTTTTAATATTGAATTAATAAAAATTTCTTATTTAACAGTCAAATTTATACTTTTAGGGTATTTTTGGGGAATCATTTATGGAATGTAACTATAAGTATTTAGTTTTTTTTTATAAATTGATCGTAATTTTAAATTTTATTTCTTTTTTTCTTAAAGTTTTTATTATTTTTCTAAATTCCCACTTGATAACGCAAGTAAAGAAAACAAATTCAATTGTCTGCACGAATATTTCCCTAATAACGATCTTTGGTGAAATCATCGTCCTTTTGTTAATTTTTAGTAGGGATATTTAGTGACTCGCTGCATACGTAAACTGACCAAATGGTGCGGTGGTAGAGGTAATGCCTTTGGAACGGGAGGTCCCGGGTTCGATTCCTGTTTGGGTGTAAAAATATTAAATGTTTTTCTCTCTACGGAGTTTGAGCTTTGTGCCGAGTGGATCGAATTCCACTTAAATTTATAGGTCTAGACTCTAGGGCATCGTTTCAAGGAGTAATTGCCGGTTCAACGAAGGAAACACTTCAAATATTAGAAAAAAACAACTGAACTGAATGAGAATTTGTGGAATTTTGTAGTTACAGTGTTTTCAAATGAAATAATGTAAAAATCCAAAGATAGAGGTCGCTGGAACTCTGGTAGTTACTAAGAAAGATCTATCGGCGAATCTCCTGGCTAATAATTCCATACGACTCCAAACGAATAACTATTTTCAGGGCTAGCAGTAGATATTGTGGTGCCTGGTGCAATTTTTTTTTTCAAAACGCCCTTTCGCCTGCGAATCTTTTTGCCATCGACTTCTACATCGTCCAATATTTTAATTAATTAATTAATTTTTTCAACTGGTAGCTTCCGATATGTCAATACTTACCAAACTGTGGATAGTCTAATGGACCCAATGCTAATAGATAGATAGTCATTAAAAATGGCAACTTTAAAATGTTAATTTTTACTGATGAAGACTCATAAGTATCGTTGAATGAAAGTTTAAGTTATGTGGTTTTTGCAATATAAATAAGGCACTATCAACATTACCTACTTATTAAATTACAAATAAAATAAATTCAATATTTAAAAGTCTAGTGCATGTACTCAATTTAGCTAAGTGCACAAATTTTCACGCTCAACCACATCCTATAAAATCAATTATTTTCGCTATTTTCTTCTATCTACTTATACTTATACACCTATTAAGGAAGAATACCAACACATACACGTATATCCACGTTATATGTGTGTATATAAGTAGTAATGATCTTCTCAGCTATATAAGTATGTATGTACGTATGTATGCATGGATGTATGTATGTATGTATATAATAACATAAATATTTGCTTGATTCAAACTTTGGCAACGTTTTTTTTTTCGAAAATGAAAGCACTTGAGTTGTTGATAAACGTTATTAGCGCCATAAGGATAAAGGACAACACTGTTATAATTAATCCTCTTTAGCTCACCTTAAAACTTATTAGAGAAGCTTAACGCTATATCTATTAGGGAGAGAGGTTTTTCTTTTCACCATCTTATGACAATATTAACATTAAGGAAATTATTATGTTTCCGTGCATTATCAAAGTTTACTTTTTAAGTAATATATTTTCGGTGCGGATTAGAGAAAAATTTATTAATTTTTTTGAAGAACTTTTTTGCTTGATGTGTAAATATGTCTATAACGTAATTAATTAGTTGTGGTGCACAAACATACAATATAGGATAGGTGAATTAAAGATGATTTTATTATATGATTATCTGACACAATATATATGAAGAGTACTTAAATAGGTAATTATTACAGATATGTACTTAAATTTGTCCAGAATGCTATTTGTTCTTGTAAGTTACAAAAGTAAATACGAGTATGTACTTATCGTTAAGGATTTGAATTTTGGTGGTTGTTGTATATATCCATAATCTGTAAAAAGTGTACAATCTGTGCAATAACTGTCAATTAATATTTCGAAGTAACAACTTTACATAGTCAAAAAAATCCGTGTTGCCAGAATAATAATTTTTTTTAAGGTAGCAGAGTTGCCAAAATAATATTTTATTTAATGTAGCAGAGTTGCCAAATTGATATTACTACAAATCCCGTAAAATGTTATGTAGAATGAATAAACATTTCATAAAAATAATTAGAAAAGAAACTTTTTAAACAAATCGGAACTGTCAAGAATCAAGACTTCAAGTGAAACAACAATTGCATGACAAATTCATTTCGCATGGACCCGTAAATACTAGATTTTGATTACAAACCTTTACAAACATTCTTATAAGTAAAATAATAAATTAATTAATTATTTTTAAATTAATACTGGCTACTATATGTTATCTAATTATTTCTATTTCAAACTATGAAGGAATTATCATAGCAAGAAGAATTTTATATTAGAAGACTTTGTTAGATACCCACCCACTTATATAACTTTACCTTTAGTTTTTAACCTGTTGAGTGCCGACAAGCGGTGCAAGTACACTCTTAACAAAAACAAAAAAATCAAAAATACTTGATGACACTCAGTATAAATTGTATATTACATATTTGAAAGTAGCATGAACTAACATAAAAACAAAAAGGTAAATTAAAAAAAAATATCGACATTTTGCATACTTTAAAAAAACATAGAAAAAGGTCGGTTCAGCATGTTTATATATATTATGTACATAGTTGTATTATTATTAACTTTAACTTTCCGTTATTAATTATAAAATGCCTTTTTTTAAAAAGGTAATTTAAAAAAAAAAAAAAAACTTTTTTGTAGTGTAAGAAATGTTTTTTCTGTTTTTATCATTTTGTGTGTGTTATATTTTCCAGACATGAAGTACCAGTCACAAGTCAACCAATCGCAATAGTGCACATGGACGATGATATTGTGGTTGTAAATAAACCAGCATCAATTCCAGTAAGTGGCTTAAAAGACTGCCATTTTATAAACACATAATATACGTTCAATCCATTTAAAAATTGAAAGAAAATGTTTTTTTTGTACATTCCAACATTTTATTTATATGGTCCTGTCATATGATAACAGGGGGCATTGTTTTTTTTTCTCCATACGTTTTTAATTTTTTAGTTTTACCCTGTTAATTATTGATTATCTTTATTATTGATGAGAGGTGATTAAAATTTCAAATATGATTGTTCTATAATATTAATTGACTTAATGCTACAAATTAATAATTCAATTCTTTTTCGTTTTCCTTTGAAGTGTTTTGAAAGTCCTATTGAATCGAACTTGAATTTGTAAGCAACTTCAATTTATCTATCAAATTTATAATGACTGAAATATCTGGAATAATGGCATTAATTGATATTTTGAAAGTATGTATATAGTTTAGTCACGCGAGCAATAATAAAATTCGTTTATGATAAATATATTTTGATGAGCAATTCAAATTCTTACAAAGCACTTGAATCATTAATACAAATCTCCCTGTGGAAGAATCATTTACTTATTAGTCACTTTTTTATAATTAAAAACAAAAAAAAAAGAAGAAATAAAAAAATCCAAACCGCAAAAATTCATCATACATGTCCACTACATGTCCAGTGTAGTTTTGTTCACCAGTTTTTAGCCTTTAGTTACAATATAAATAGAATATGAATAAAACACTAAATTTTCTTTTAAGATTTTATAATTTCAAATACAGCGAAAATTTAAATTTATTGCATAATTTTTCGGTTACAAGTTTATTCTAGTTTTTATGATCATGTCAAAATTAAACATTTACTTGTAATTTGTAAATTTGTAACATTTTTTTTTTTTAAGAAAATAACATAACATCACACATCATAATATATTTTTGTCAAATTAATACTTGGCTATACAACATAATATGTAAATTTTTTTTTGCTTTACTTATTTTGGGGGGGAGGGGTGGGGTGCGGTAAGTTTTTCCAACGAATATTTTTTATGTTTGTATTAGGTAGTAGATCTAATAAATACCAGTACACCATTTTATTCCGGGTGTTTTTTCACCTTTTATTAACAATCTTAATAATCTTCTTTTCTTTTTCTTTTCTTTTTTCAATAATAACCTATAATAAATGAATTAGAACAATCATATTTATATTATCAATTTCAACTATTCACTATTCCCCTGTATAGAATAAACCATTTTAGAATTTTTTTTAAAAATAACAAAATAATTTGTACAGAATTTTAACTTTTGAATGGAATGCTTGTATATAATTTACTAAATGTATATAATATTTTAAGTTTATTTGATATCACTATTAATGCATAAATAATATAATAAATATATTTAGTATTTAATTGCAAAATATTAATTTATTCATTATTAACAATCATACAATATACAAATATTACATAAATGGCTTAGTAAAAAAAAATAAATTATTAAGCTGCTTGTAACTATACGATAACTTTTGGTTTTTTGAAATTTCATTTTTACAATACATACATAAATACCAATATATTACATATATAGCTAAATTTCATTGAAAAAGATGTACATACATAAATACCACTGTTTTACATAAATTTATTAGTTTACAAGTGAGTTTTTTTGGATATCAAATTCTTACTAAATCAATGCCATCGTAAATCAAAAGTTAGAGGCGGTATTTAGTTTCAATGTAAAATTGAATTCATAGGAAATGTCGCGCAACTAAAAATGCTATGACAGATCATATTTTGAGTGGCCATGTTTTATTTTCAATACAAAAAGGGTCACAAAAAAGAAAAAAAGAAAAACAATCTAGCAAATATTGAACTAATGAAACTGGCAACACTAATAAAAATAATAATCGTACGGCCATCTTGTCGTATATTAGATATATATATATTTGTGAACTTTTGTCGATAATAAAGAGACATTCACAATATATGTAGGTAGTACATACCGGGCATATGAAGACACCATTTCAGTCACGCGATTTTTGTACATGTACTCAGTCAATAGTTCTTAAATTCTTAAAAACTCGATTTAAATTTTATATTTTGTGTATAAATTTAGGTGATTGAATTACTCTGTAATTAAATACAATTTCAATATTGTCGATTACAATACAGGTGTATTATAAGAAAACGTCCCATTAACGAATTCTAGTTTTCATTTTAACATTTTTTAGTGTACTCAATATATGTATACACCCATTCCTCGATTTACGCGGTTTCGCTTTAACACAGTTTGAAAATTTTGAAAAAAAAATTTAATTTTTTGTATCATTTTACATTAGACGCACTCATTTAGTACATATTTGCACAGTACACAGCGTGGCGTTGCATTGAACATTGGGGTCATTATAATGTAGTAGATTTTGTTTTATATTTTCATACTGACATTCGTTGTTCGTTGTAAATCCGAGTTACCTGGAAAATGTATGTCTTTTGCAACGGTATATAAGCTCACTAGGGCTTCGAGTTTAGTACTTAGCATTCAGGTAACGCCAATCTTCACTTCAGCACAATCTGTTTATACTTTCACATGGTAATTATGCCTATATCTACGGCTTTAATCTATCCTCCGGTTTTATATGAGTGCTATGTCTCGTTTTACACAGTTTCGATTTACACGGTTTGTCGTGGAACGTATCTACCGCGTAAATCGAGGGACGGATGTATTTGAAATATTTTTTAATACTGAAACAAAAGTATTTAAGTGTAATTAGTTTGTTATATAGAATGCCAATTACATCGACAGATAGGAACACTTGATGCTAGCTGTTCTTTCAATGGAGCGCTTAAAAAAACATTTCACAATATTATGTATGTAAATAAGCCAAACAGCTTTAAATTCACGATTGCATGTTATATTACATTACATTGACAGGAATAATGGAATACATAATTAATCAGTCGAGTATATGTAATTAATTAACTTTGATTAAAAAAACAAATTGATCATTTTTTGAGGGTGTCAAAATATTGTTGTCAAACCTATTAATACGAGTATGTTGTTGGACGATGTCACGGACGATATATGTAGAGATTAAAATAAGTCAAAAAAAATTAAATTTCTCATTTGCATTTTACGTATTTATTTAATAAATTAACTATCATATTATCATTACATTATATACTTACATATATGTATGTATAACAATTCTAATCATTGTACGTATATACTGAACATGTTTTAACTTATCACATAAACATTATTCATTGACACACATTTATTTAATCCGCTCATCTTACTGACAATTATTCTGCAAAGACAAACAAAAGCAGCAATAAAGCTTTACAAATCTCCCATGCAAGATAAGTGTAGTGTTCTTTTAGTAGCCATTGAGCAAATTATCAAAGAGCTTCTTGAAATTAACTGAACCATCATGAATATTCTGTGCCAAAATGTTAAACACAGATAATAAAGTTGAAATCAATTCAACCCTGTTTGAAATTATTTTCTTAACCCAAAATGTATCAGTCTCTTGAAGTGAGAATTTACACGATTAATTAATTGAAATCTTTCGGCTAGAAAATAATATCCAATAAATTGAAATTAAAACCGGTTGAATGATTTATTTGTTGGTCCTTATTTTTTATTTTTTTTTTCTTTTATTTTATTTTTTGTAAATAATAATAATATTGAGAAAGGCAATAAACGAAGCAAAAATATAATTGTATAATTTGATATTTGTGATTTTGTAAAACATAATGATGTCGATTGAAACCTTGTTAATATAATTGCTCATTTTTTCAACAAAAGGCATGAGACGCCAGTTTTAGATCATCCAATCAAAATAATCCATCTTGACAACGACCTCGTTGTTATGGACAAACCATGTTCTGTACCGGTGAGTAACTGCTGAGTACAATGCAGGATTAAAAAAAAAAAAAAAGTGTGCGTATTTTTTGTGTTTCCTTTTCCAATTTCAAAAACAAACAAACAAAAAAATGATATATGAAAAATATCACTGATTCTTCTATACTACAATCTATATACCTATACCCCTCTATTAGAAAATTGTTTTCCGTGTGTTTTCCCACAATATATTATATACAAGATTTTATATTTTTGTACACTATATATATAAAAGAAAATATATATTAAAATTTGGAAATTTTATCAAAATTGTGTGTGTTTTTTGGAAATTTATATTTAATTTTATGTGTGTTCGTGTGCGTGTGCGTGTGTGTGTATTTGTGGGAATCGGTGTTTACACGTGTTTTCAATGATTTCAAAACGTATCATTTTATCAATCAAAAACATTATTTATAAACGACTACGACTATGTACTTATAGATTGCATATATGTACGTATAGATTACATTAATATTAACCCATGAACGCCCAGGAAAAATTTATTTATTCAATTTTTTTTTTGTTGTATAATTACATGATATTTGGATCACGAAAAATCAGGTAAAAATGTTTCCTATAATTTTCTGTGTTACGATATGGACGAATATGGACACGTTATATGATGGGCGTTTATCGGTTGTAAATATGTTGTCGACGGAAAATCTCAAACAATATTACAAACAAAATGTTCTATCTATGTAAATGACTTTTCATAAATATAAGAAAAATGTGCGCTGGCCTTTAATTTTGTTCTGCTGCCATTCCTCTGAATTTATAATTTTAACTTCCCAGTTTTCTTAATAGAATTCAATGTAAATATAAATTATTATTGCTTTTCCTTTTTATATATGTATAATGTGCATGGATAGGGATACCAAGCTATAAAATACTATAGTGAATTCTATTTATTTTTTGTGTACTTATTTTATGTATATTGAACCAGAGAAATATGCTAATTCAAAATATTCCGCTCCTCCTAAATTAAGACTATATTGCATAGTTTTCGTTTGTGTTTTGAAATTATATGTATGCCTAATAATATCTTGTCTCACCAAAAAAAAAAAAAAAATCATTCTTTCTTAGAAAATTCACGCGTCTTGTCTATATAAAGACGTATACAAAAAAAAATTATACTTCAAATATATAATTTCATTTTCAAAAAACAAGTCACCTAAATTATCCTCCTACGATACTTTTACAAAACAGAAGCGTGGCAAGTTCGGATAAGGGTGAACGGAATTCTAATAAAATTTTGGTTTCATAATTTTCTGATTTACAAATCTTATATAGACAATTATAATCAAAAATCAAATCTTACGTTTTGTTTGTTTATTTACTTATAAATACGCGAGTATGATAACAATCATTTCAACGTATAGGTAGGGTATACTGAGTAGACCCCATAGACATATTTTATTTTGTCTTATTTTAACTTGTAAGCTGTAATCATTAAACATGCAAATGAGGGGTGATTATGGAAAAATATTAAAATCAAAAGGGAATAATTTCGTTTCGTTTCTTTAGATTAAATTAAATTTACTAAATAATGTTTTTTTTTTGTAAATGTATTTAAATTCGAAACAGGAAAAATATCTCTGGCTTTTAGAGGATTTCAATACTAACAAGGAATCAACAATTTAATAATCGATTTCAATTTAATATTTCATCAGATAAATTAATATTGGAAAAGGTAAAAAATACATGTTCAGCCAAAAAAAAATTAAGAAGTTTAGGTCTCCAGAAAAAAAGTTTCCTGTGGAGTAAAAATATATAGGAATACTCTAATACATATTAGTTTAATTTACTCCTTAAATTGATTTAGGTATCAGGTAATGATGGAAATTTGAATTAAAAAAAAAATCCATATTCAAACCCCTGGATTGGGAACCAGAGTTCTTGGATTACTGTTAGTAATCAGAGGAGTAGACACGTAATCCGACCCTCACTCAATTCTTGGATTGGTGCAGGAATTTTCTTTTCAAATTTCTGTCCTTTCTGATCCTATTCTGGTGTTTTCCTGAGTACTCTTATTGTATAGAGCACTTGGACGCGTGGTTCGATTGCTGGATTGGTACCAGGGATATATTTTTTTGTTTCAAAATAAAATTTCCATCATTATACCTTATAAAATGATTCTCTAATATTTGTTTACGACAACCATTGATCCTATTCTGAGATTTTCCTGGGAATTGAAAACATTTTCCTAATCAATTTTTCCTATAAATAGTTTGTTCTCAATTTCATGAAAGTCAGAAATAATATATTTAGGGTAATATGTGAATACCTATACTCATCATGAGATGCTGTGCTCATGTATCCAAAATTTGTTATGAAAATTAAAATATAAAATTATATGAAAATAGAAAATTTTAGAAAATCGTGGTCAATTCGATACTAAAATCAAAATTTCACTGTGTATACTATACTATACTATAACAACTACTAAGACTAACTAAGGATTTATAATAAAAGATTGGTACAATTTTTTGAGAAACATTTAAAAAATATTTCACAATTCCTAATTACCAGCAAAATGCCCAGAAAAAAGGCCACAGAAATCCATTTTTTTTTTTTTTATAATTTTCCTAGTCACCAAAAATCTATTAATTCATTGGTATTAAAAAAAAACGAAAAAACTAACTTAATTTCACTTTACAAATTACTTTCATATTTCCATAATACAAAATGTCGATTTTTGTTGGAAAGGGGAAGAATAATTTCCATAAATTGAAAATGTTCATTAAAACCGTACAAAGTGAATAAAAATTAAATGTTGCAAGAGTAAACGTAAATTGATCGTTTGTGTGTTTGCATGTGCGGCTAGATTTTAGATTTAAAGTCTAATCATGTAAAAAAAAAAAATCTATAACTACTTATGTATGTACAAATATATTATATATATACATATGTATATATACAATTTATGAATATGTATATGTATACACCATAAAAAAAAGCAATTACTTTGAATTAAGGGTACATTTTACATAAGTTACATAACAAAATTCAATTCAATTTGCTAATAAATATTCCGGTATAAGTATAGATTTTTCCTCCTTTCCACCACCCACTTCAATAAATTTGCTAAACATTAAAATTTATAGGAACAAAATGCTATTATTGAAGTAAACTTCATCATATGGCTATAAAAAAGAAAAGAAAAAAAAAACATCAGAAGGTCAACCATAGTCTTAAATTTAAACAAATAATGTAAATAGTTTTGAAATGTTCATATATGCAAAGTTTTAGAACTTCTACATATTACTTTCTTCTGTATATTTGTTATTATAATAATGTCATTATAATAACTTAAAGCTCTACATTGCTTTTGGCCAAAGTTTTTCTACTAAAAATTAATGTTTTCCAACATAAATAGTACGTTGACCGTTGATTCGCAGTATATATAGAGGTCAGATATAGGGCATCAGCGTTTTATGGGTGCCCAATAGTTAATTAGTGTACGAAACGCGACCATTACTGTCTGTTGTTGTTGTTTTTTACCTATTAGGTATTTCTATTATTTGTGTACATATTTATGTAAATTATGATAGGATTTATTAGCATAGGCTTTTAATAGAAAATATCGAGAGTTCATTAAAACTATTAAAATATCAATAAAACCTATATTTTTATTTTGTTATTTGATTATAATTACCTATGCATATATAGCAGTGGCGGTGCTACTATTGGGGCCGTTAGAACCGGGCTCCTATAACGATATCAGTCAAACGAATGATATTCATTCAAAATATTTTATTATCCACCCTAATGTACTACATATTTGCCTAATAGGTTTTTGGTATCCAATCATTTCGATCTTCTCTATTGTTTTAACAAATTATAAATTCAATAATACAATTTTTAAAAATGGCCCCACTATTGGCTAGTAGCGCCACTGATATATCGAATATAATGAAACTACAATATTTGTATTAATTCACATTACCTTCCAACATATTTTTATTTTTAATTACATTTTGACAGTTAACTTTTGACTATATATGGTTTTAATTGAAGATTTTTTCCTTCGCCATTTTGAAGTACCAGCGGCCATTTCTATATTTATTATTAAAATACTACCAATATATTTAAAATGCAAAAATTTAAGTATTTGTTTTCCATGTATGGTATGTAGGTGTAATAATTTTGATCCATACTAAAACGTATTCCTATTAATAATTAAAATTTTGAAATTAATATATTGACTCTGCCATTTTTTTCGAATTGTTTAATTTTCTGATCAAGTATTAGCGCTAAGATTAACTAAATTGTCTCAAAACCATTAAAATAAAGACCCCATATGATGTAAGTAGATTTTTACACCAAATTCAATTCGAACATCGAATAATAAATATGATATTGGTATATGATGGTGCGTCATTTCTACCATAGTTGAACCAGCCATGCTTTTTCACATATTTAATGTAATGGACAATTGAATGGTAGAAATAATGCAGTAGTTTAGAAATGGTTTGTGTATAGTAAATGTTTGCGTGAGAATAAATATTAATTGAAAATATAATTTTTAATGAGCGAAACTGATCGCCACACATTCACAAGCACAATAATCTAAAATCATTAAAAATCCAGATATAGTTAGTGGCTTTAAGATACGAGTATATCGTAGCTACTTGAAGACATTTTATTAATATCTGCATTTTGTATGGTTTTTTTTTTTTAAATTTATTATTTTATTTAAGTTATATTTAATCTTGGTTTTTTTTTTTTTAAATGAAATGGTATTTTCAGATCGGTGAGTGCATTTCCGTTGAATTTGCAGTTTGTCCAAAATATGATTCAGTTTTCATGTAAATCAGATTTTCAAAATTCTTATTGTTTTATTTATTATTAATACATTTATTATACGAAACACATACTATTACATTTTGTTTTCTGAAAACTAAAAATAATGCGACAGTGCTTTTAATTAACATTATAAAATTATTATGAAGTTATTTTATTGGTTTTTTTTTTTTTGTATTTTTGCTTTCGGATCAACATCAGTTTTTTATTGTTAAATGGGGAAATCGAAAAATATGCATTTTAAATGATAATAAATTTTATTTGGTTTTCTCTAATTTAGGCATATTTTCTGTTTCCCCTCTACTCCTGAAGTTTAAATTTATGTTAAAAATCAAACTAGATGTTCACTACTGGCACAATGGAGTGGGCCGAGATTGATTATTTGTGAATTTAAAAAAACGGATAATTTCGAAAAATTACGAAGACTCTAACAACAACATTTTTTTGGAATTTTACCTTTTTCTATCAGCGCAAGTTTTTTTTTTTATATTCAGTGTAAATATTTAGTTTTTTCCGAAATATCTTTTAAATGGTTAAATTCTCAGAAAATCTATGTTCTACAAAGTTATAGGAAATTAAATTTACATAAAAAAAAATTGATTAAAAAAGAAAAAAAATCTTTAAATCTCGATAAATTGCAGAAATATTTTTTTCATTTTGCTGTATAAATTACAGTGGGGCTAGAATATGACAAAAATATTTATTCTTATGGAAATTAAATTTCCCTCATTCTTTGGTTTTTTCTAAGAATTCAACAATAATTTTGGAAAATGTAAATATTTTTACTGAATTCCAAAAAAGTTGTTTGTAGGGAGATCAATAATAAGAAAAAATTTCAAATTTCTAAAAATGCATTTATTTCATAAAACCGACAAGCGTATTAACCGTTTTTGAATTTCGAAAAAAATTTCGGCTCACGCTACTGCACAAGTCAAATGAAAAATGAAATAATTTTTTTCAATGCTATTTAACGTTAACAAAAAAAAATGAAAAGAAAAAAGTAAAATAACTTTAATAATGCTTCAACTATTTTTAATTCAATTAAATTTTGCTATATACTATAAGTAACTATATACTTAGTACTTAATGTCAATATTTTCAAAAAAAAAAAAAAAAATAAAAAAAATAGACCAAACAAAATTGACTTACAAATTGGTTTTCTCTTTGATAAATTCATAGGTTCATCCATGTGGTAGATATCGTCACAATACAGTTGTGTTCATTTTGGCTAAGGAGTACAATTTAAAGAATTTAAGAACAATCCATAGATTAGATCGCCTTACGTCCGGTCTTCTATTGTTTGGTCGCAGCCCAAAGAAAGCACGACAAATGGAACAGCAAATAAGAAATCGACAAGTACAAAAGGAATATGTCTGTCGAGTGGAAGGTGAATTTCCTGAGTAAGTATTTCAAAACAATTTAAACGTACATATAACTATATAGATATATATATACATCTTGGAAGAAAATTACGGATAGATAGAAATATATGTAGTATATATGTAGTTCATAGTATGAATGTTATGTTAGCTATTGTATTGTAAAAGAAATAAATCTTTTCTACTATTTCTGTCAATAGCCACATTTAAACTGGGACAATAGGCTAACTTTTTAATCTCAAATGTTTTAGGAGATTTGTAAATTTAAAATAAAACTTTATTTTTCATTGATAATAATAGCTATAATAAGGTACGTTATAGTAAACAAACTTTTTATGTCTTTGGAGAAATTATAGATGAAATTATACTGACTGTTTCCGGCCGAACTGAGCTGATGTCAAAAAATGATGATAAAAAAATGACACTGAACATTGGCTCTTTGTCAGATTAGTCAGTTTATACTCTCTTTTTTTTTAAAGGTTCTACTTGTAAAGAGAACCAACATTGTCAAAATATTCACTTTATTGCTAATAATTGTTCTTATGATATTAGTTCTGTTACATAGGAGAACGAAACACGCTTCAATATAAAATATTTTAACTTATCTAAAGAAGCAACATCATTATCTATCCTTTCATATATTTTTATCATTATAGTAATTAGGTCAACATCTTTCAGACAGAGAAAAGTTAATATAATAATGCAAACATTTGTCATATGTTGCAATTCTGTGCAAGATCTATCAGTTGTAACAAAAATTACAGTTGTCCTTTGTGCCTTTGACAGAAAAATTAAAATGAGACTCTTTGTGGATTGTGAATGACTCCATTTAATATAAGCTTCATTGTTGCCACATATATGTAACATGTAACTGTCAGCGCGTAAATGATATGACAAAATAAAATTGCTGGATTTTCTATTCTGTTCTAAAATGAAAAATAGAAAAATTACTTCTACATATATTGAAACCGATGTACAAAATAAAACTTGTATCACTACAAACAATACAACAACAACAATGAATTTATTTAGAATAAAAGACCAATAATTTCTACTACATGCATTTTAACAATTAAAATTGTTTTTACAGCGAAATATTGGAATGCCAAGAACCAATAGAAGTAGTAAGCTACAAAATAGGCGTATGCAAGGTTTCATCAAAAGGAAAGGAATGCACCACCTTTTTTCAAAAACTCGGTTTCAATGGAAAAACCAGTGTTGTACTGTGTAAACCAAAAACGGGACGTATGCATCAGATTAGAGTGCATCTGCAATTTTTAGGTATGTCACTTGTATAAAGTACGAATAATGTGTGAGGTTTTGAATAAGAAAAAAAAAATAACAAAAATGGTGCTAACAATTAAGCAGTTCTACTATTTAAATATTTGATCTAGTACCACTGATGAACACAAATGATCTCTGTATTGTTGATGTAAATAAACAACAAACTGAGATACTTTTTTAATCATAAGTGTCAGGAGAAAAAAATAATGTCAACATAATGACCTTTATCGTTTATTTTGATTTAATGATTGAAAAACGAGTATGAAATTCACAATTTAATAAAATCGTTTTCGTTCAATTTATATCTCCATTGTACACTCTACCATTGTGCAAAACATAAACTTTTTTATTGTTGACACGTTCCACGTTCCACCGCAACACACCAACGAACCAACAATGTAAAATCTGTGACATAAAAACATTATTTTCCTATATATCGTACCATCTAGCCCAAAAATGTTGTTGTTGGCTTTATAGAAAACCACGCCAAAATATTTGCATCTAAAGTGATGTTTAATCAAAATTCTGAATGCTAAACGATTCATCAATGCCATTATTTTGACATACCACACTTTCTCTCACTTCAATGTAGATTAAGTTTTCACGAAATATTTCCAGATAAGTTTCCATGAGATATCGTCACGATTACTTTATCTCTCTGTTCACTTTTCCGGTATGTTAATACATAGATATTTTAATATTATTTATATAAAAGTACATACATTACATATGTTACCCTGTTGCGTAATGGTATGTGTATTCAACTGACAGTACTTTCGTATAACTTTAGGCAAATGAAATAATATTGATTTGAAATAATATCGAAGGACGGGTTTACACCTCAAAACTACTAATAATTGAAATTTGTTTTCTTTTTGATTTCTGGATTTTTTATACTAAAATAAATTTTTTTTTTATTTTTTATTCAAATTTTTATCTGTTTTTGGCTTTTAATTTATGAAACCTTAACTCTGTTGGAAGGGAATTTTGTTAGTTAGTCCAAGCAGATTTCGCTTCCATACTAAAAATATAGTGGAAAGCTTTATTTTCACTTTTTTCACTTTTTGGACATTCTTAATCGTAAAACTGCAAATTTTGGTAGTACGGCTCACTCCCCTGTATACACCCTAACTTTCTAATGTGGGTGGGCGGGGGAGGGTAGGAGATGTGTGGAGAAAGGTTGGAAAAATGAAGGGGATGGGTGGTTTAGTTTGGAGATCGTATAGTTTTACTTACGAGCCTTTTTTTTCTATTTTCTGTTTTTTTTTTTCTTTTAACTCAAAAGTTATAGTCAAAATGTCAATTTTTTCAAAATATGCAGTTGAATGGTAATTAATAATTATTAAAAAAAAATCATGATCGCAAAATAGGAGGGGCATGGCTGATTAATTAAATTGCAAAATTTCGATTTTAAGGGTTTTTTTAGTTTACATTTTTTCTTTGTTTTTTAAGATTTACAGAACATATTTCAAACTTTAGAATGTCAGGTGGAAGAATTTCGTAGATGTTTACTTTTTACTGCGCTATAACTTATCTTAAAATTTAATTTTAAAATATTTCTTTTTTTTAATAAAAAATCCTTTCCTAAATAGTTGAAAATTATGAACCAATAGTAGCAAAACTATTTAGAAGTGTCCCTCAAATTGGGAAAATTTAATTAAGCCATAACTCGAGAATAAAATATAAAAAAAATAGATTAGGGAATTTTTTATTTTGAAATAAAAAACAAAAAAAAAAATTATTCGATTTGGAGAGGAAAAATTTCTATTTTTAGTGTCGTTTTTCAACACTAAAAAAAACCCCCCAACCATGAATTTCCTAATATAATCTAATCTAATATAATCTGTCGCTTTTTGACATTATACATACATACATAAATATATGTACATATAGAGCTTTTCCTCATTCTAGAGCTTTTCCTCATTCGCCATCAATTTATAGTCATTGTCATAAACCAAGTTAAAAGTTGAATCATTACTCATTAAAAACTTTTACCATCATATGCTATATAAAATAGATAAAACTATGTAGCATCCTTAAGGATAGGGCAGCAATTCCCAATATATGTTCGGCGGAAATCTGGCGTTCTACCAAAAAATTCATGGGTTACGTGTATCGTTACAGTTCTTGGTGGCGAAATTTTATATTATTCATTAAAGTTTAAGAATTATTTTAGTGTCGCAAGCGTTGATGCCACGACACTCCATAAATCAAAATTCGATCATACCTATTTTTTATAGGATGTCATATATTTCCATCTCGTTTCATCGTTTTTTTTTTGTAACATTTGTTTTATTGAAAAAAAACTTGTAGTACCAAAACAATATTTGTTTCATTTCATTAAATTTGGAGGAGGAAAGGATTCCACAATCTTTGGAAAATTTTCTGAGGGTTCCGCGAATAAAATAGTTTTGGTATCCTTGGGATAGGGCAATATACCTTCATATTACATATATCCATATATATTTGATAGACGACAAACTATACCCCCCGGTATGCAACATCAATTTTATAATATAACTTACCGGGTATACTACTCAGCACTGGCGGGCCAACTTATTCAAAAAAAACCAAGAGTTTAATCATGCAAACAAGTTTTGTCCAATTTATTCACATAAAGATTTATGTGTCGACATACAATTTTCGAAAATCGTTTCATATTCAATCTAGGAAATTGTTTTTTATTTGGTTGAAAATGTAAATAAAAAATTCATGAAATTCATTCTGCAGGGTATCCTGTAGTAAATGATCCACTATACAATCACGAAGTATTTGGTCCCGCAAAGGGACGTGGCGGTGATATTGGCGGAAAAACAGACGACCAACTTGTAAGAGATCTTATTAATATTCATAATGCTGAAAATTGGTTGGGAATTGATGGTGATTCTGAACTATCGTTATTTAAGCCAATGAAAGCTGACTCTGACGATAGTTTAGGTGTTTTAGTTAGCAAAGGTAATTTATTTTCGTCGTCAAAGTTTTTTTTTTTCTTTAAAATGAAACTCATTCGATATGCATTGTGTTCTACCATTAATTTCCAGGTACAATATTGAGTGATGATGATTTAGAGCCAATGTCTAGAGAAGAATCACCATGTTCGGATAGTCCGAGACCGGCATCGTTGGATGTTGAAAATACATTGGAAAATATGTGTTCGTCGGTATCAACATCAACGAATATTATGAGCAGTCATCATATTATGACAAAATCACATCAAAAAGTAAGAATTGTTTTCTTTTTACATATGTACATGCTTGAATGTTATTTTTCTATATATATCACTCTCTCTCTCCCGCTCTCTCTCTCTTTATAAAATATTTTTTCTTTCTTTTTATTTACCAGGTAACGGTAGCAACACAAACGGGCCATGAATCGCCAGACCTTTCTTATAAATCGGACAAAATGACAACCGATAAACACTGTTACGAATGTAAAGTCCGATATAGGGATCCAAAACCACAAGATTTGGTTATGTATTTACATGCCTGGAAATATAGGGTAAGTTGTTGAGCATTAAATACCTTTTTTTACCTTTTTTTTTTTTGATTTTTTTTTCCTATTGTTATTTTTTTTATTTTCTTGTTTTTACGACAAAAAAGACCTATGGAAAACAAAACCACAATATTGTTTGTGAAATTTGTTAATGTTTTGTTGTGTATAGGACTGCAAACCACAAACTTCAATTCGTATGAAAAACAATTTTAATTAACATCAGAGAGGGGTGGGGGGGCGTGGGAGATAAATGTTAATTGTGTACAATTTAATTGTAAAGCAGTTAAAGAGTTTCTAATTGGAATGTTTTTTCAACTAAAAATGTTTTCTAATTGCTGACATCTCTATTTAATGTACATAGGTATGTTTCTTATGGTCTGCTAAGCATTTTATGTGAATACAGTAGAGATGAACAATTGGGGACACTTTGAGCTTATAAGTTCTACAAAGGATAATATTCTTTGTTTGTAACACATCGTAATCATCATCATCATGACTACGGCATGTTACTACCATTACAAATGTAATTGATGTATCCGTGTTATTTACATGTTATTTCTATTTTTAAACGTGCATAGAATGATATACGATTCAATGGTTTGCGAAATGTGTCTAACAAGGTGGTGGGGGGAGGGGCCGGGGGTTGTATTCGAACCACAGTCATTTTATTTGTTTATTTATTTATGGGAATAAATTAAAGTGCTCCATATAAATAATTATCGTTTCTCCAAGAAAAATCACCAAACTTAGGTAACTACTCAGAATGATAAATGGTCACCAAAATTTGAAACGAAACGAAATTATTTTATGGTCCTTACAGAGTCCTTTGTTTTGTCATCATTCATTGAGATCCATACCAATAAATCGTTGTGGACCATAAATTTATTTGCATATGAATGAATGTTTTGGTGATTATCCCTAAGGACCACAACGCGATTTTTTTTAACAATCAAAAATAAGATTTCTTAGAACCATTAAAATACAGATAGCACTGTACTGATGATGTTATAATTCTTTTGTAGTAAAGAGGGTTAATTTACAATTGAAGGAATTATCATCATTTTTTTTTTGAGTGCATATTTAGACTTTTCAGTACTTGATTAAATAAAAAATGACTGGAAATAATTGAAAAGTTTCAAAAATTTATTTGGAATCATTAAAATACTAATTCTATGTTAATATTTATCAAATTCATGGGAAAAAAATTTGTTATTCGGATTTTCCTAATGTTCCCTTACATATTGCTTAGATTTTTGTTTGAAATTTTCTTAAAAAAATCATATCTCCTAAACCACTTGATCATTGTTCCGAGAACTTCTTCTTTCCAGTTAGCAGATTCGAATATCTATAAGAGAAAAAAAATATTTGACCGACCGTTCATTGATATATTGAAATTTCCATAAAATACTAATTCCAAAAACAGCATATCAGTAAAAGAATTTTTAAAAATCGGAGGATTGGAGTTTAGCCTCGAAATTACAAGCAAATAAAAGCTGAGGCTTGCATAAATCGAAAGATATATATTTCTATTATGTCTATCCTGTTATTAAGTATTTATTTAAAATATTTTAAAATGAAATCTCATTTGGGGATCGGAATTTAAGCCATTTTCAAGCGTTCTATAGAAACTGTGTAGAAATTAATGTGAAATTCTACAAAAATCACTTGAAATGTTCACAAGTCAATTATAAACGTTAAAATTACTAATTTTAAGATCAAATTTATGGAATTCAGGAAAAAAAAATTTTGTTCAGATTTTTCCAATTTTTCCTAAGATATCCCTTAGATTTTCGATGAAAATTCCTTAAAATATTTTTTTTCACTGTGGAATAGTAACAATATGTAGTAATAATATGTTTTTGTGTTTTTTTTTTTGTTTTTCAGGGTCCCGGTTGGGAATATGAAACAGAACTTCCGGATTGGGCTAGCATCGACTGGATCGATAGTGACTGTGAATAAGGGCTGTTAAAAAAAAAATATCAGTTTTCAATTTTACGATACATTGTAAGTACATATATATAAAAATATACAGGTATCCCTCCTATAACACGGTAAATAGGTTCCAACATAACCGTGCTGTATGAGACTAAGAGCAAGTAAAAAATAAAAGGGGATTATGTACCAAAAAAATTGTATTGTACGCATGTGTCAATAATGTCCCATTTAACATTATTCAAACACTGCTGACAGCTGTTGGTCCTATGAGTTTCATGCCCGGTAACTGTTCAGCGTTGTCTGGTGAAACATTTTTATTTCTTTTTAAAAATTTTGATTTTTCATTCAATTTATATACATACATACATATGTATACATCATCATTATATGTGAGTGTATACACAATGTGTGCCCGTGTAATGCAATTTTTTAAATGTGTTGTCTAGTATTGTAGAAATACCGTAGTAGTTATACGTGAATTTCTGCAATTTTCTTATCGTGTTAAAGTGAAACCGTGTTGTAGGAGGTATACCTGTACATTTATATACATATATATACATATATATAATATTAATCTCATTCTAAAATGGTATAAATAAATTAAATGGTTTATGAGCTGCCTATATGTAAAAATTCCTTTTCGGTTTGCATATTTTATAATATTTGCACAAAATATTTGCCTAGAGGTGCGTTATTTTCTTTTTGCATTTTTATATTAGGATAATAATGTTCTCTTATTAAAAATATATATATATATACTTATATGTATATATATTTAAAGTAATTGTTTCATAGATTTTTGTTATCTCATTTCTTATATATAAAGTTTTTTTTTTTCTTAGAATAAACAATCAAATCTATAAAAGACAATATTTATAATAAATATTTGTAATATCAATTATATTTCTAAGTAATTATCATTGTCATGGTATACATACATATAAATTTAGTGTTAATTGCAAATTGCGTAAGTGCGTAATGAATAAAAAAAAAAAAAAATAAATTTAAAAAAAAAAGAATAAACAAACAAAAATTGTTTAATCAAAAAAAAAATGAAGAAAATTATTTTCTTGTTTTTTTTTAGTAAACTGGCAGGGTCCATTATTAATATCAATTGTACAATTTGTATAGATTTAATTTTTGATTCAATTTGGATTTAGGATTAGAAACAAAATAAAACAAAGAATTTATTCGGATTAAGATTTTCATTAACCGTACTTTCTAGTTTTTTGTTGCATCTTTATAATGAAATTTTGGTTTTTTTTCTGTACTTTATTTTCAAGACATTTAAATTTAAAAAAAAAAAGAAAGTGAATTTCAATGTTTTTTTGGCACTTTTAAATTACCGTTTATTAAAATAAAAAATACATGTATTTTTGAGGAAATTACTCTTAAGCCTTCAGATTTAGAAAATAAAATTTATCGGTTATTTTGGAAAATTTAAGAGTAAAATTTAACAATCAGTCAAAAATGAAAAACAAATTGTTTGAACTTGTACCGCACTGTAAACATAAAGCCAACAACCATCACTAAGAAATTTTAAAATAGCCAAAAAATGTTCTAAAATTTATTTAATTAAAAATGTATTGAAATAAACTACCCAAAAAAGTCTGAGATTTGCATTTCCTTTTTTCTCCATACAAATTAGAACAGGACTAGTATGTATGTATATGTACGTACATATATAATATACATACACACACATTATATCATAGTTAATATTTTTATTTTACTGATTTAACATTTAGTACTTAAATGTAAATAGTTAGATAAATAGTAGATTATTGTATTTTGTACTTACTATATTTTGCACTTCCTTAATAATTGTGAATGATGAGCCCATCGTTTGATTGTATCAATAGCACAATATATGCGCTTACCCCCTACAGGAATATTAATGACCAATCATTCATTTTCTTAATACCATCCCGACAGTAACAAATTGGGTAGTAATTTCTAAATACATAGACTTAAGTTTTTGACTAATCCTTTACCTTAACCTACACCTTAAAAAAAACGTGGCAGAACATACAACACAATAATAGCTTTTTAAACGGTTAGAATGATAAATCATTTTGTAAACATCAATTAAGTGAACTGTAACACCTTTAAAAGTCGTTTTTTGTACATTGTGTAAGTTTTTCTGCTTCTTTTCAATCATCAAAAACAGTGAAGATATCCCAATTTGTTTTTTTTTTTTAAATAAGTCACCGATTGGGTTTTGATTCAATTTTTGATGAGCTCTAATCCAATATTAATTCAATTTCATATATCCTGAGTTAAATGTCGTACAGCAGTACAGACTTTAGAAAATTAATCATTAAATAATCGAAAAGAAATAAAATGAGGCCGATGACCGATCATGTTGTTTTAAAAAGTGACATAATAAAGTAATTCACCGATCATCTTAGTCATCTTAGGCTTTTTTTGGTGCTTTTTTCAAAAGTGATACAATGTCGAAAGATGTAATTTTGCAAGGGTATTTACCACTGCATCAAAGTACATAGAATCGAAAGCCTCCAGAATGCAAAAGAGCTCTGTATAGAATTATTCTCTGCATCGAAAGTAGACTAACATCGATAATTCCCAGCGTTGTTGTACGCTACATTAAATGTTCTATAAATCAAAATATACATCAAAAATATGTTGATTCAAAGTACAGTTTTTTATCTAATGGACTACATTCGGGATCATATTTATTTTATATTTTGGCTTCTTATCAAATGTCACCAATAATCCCAGAAATAGAGAAAGAAAATTTTTAAATCCATCACATGAATCAATGAACAATACGCCACTGCATATATTATATATTGTACATTATCTGTACATAATTAGATTGATTTGAAATGTAGGTACATAACGTGCAGTTTCATTGTCGGGCGAGTGCCCTAATTGTTTTTTTTTATTTTCTTCTTCTCACCTAAGTTTATTTTTAAAATAATTCTACTACCATTGAATCAAATACTCTAAGGCCGCCATTAATTTTAAACACGTGACGCAGCCCATTGAATAACTCTCTAGGGGCCATATCAATGGTCGACATTTTATCATGCAATGGGACCGCTACGCAACCCTAATAATATGTTTTCTTTATTCGTTTTAATTATTATTATTATTAAATTGTTGTGGGCAGTGTTTATCACTTGATAATCGTTTTAAAATTGTCCATTGCGCTCAACACATTTTAATGGTACGACAAATGGCGTTTTTCAGTGAGTTTCATAATTACTATAAATGACAATAAATTAAATTTATACTTTATTTTGTTCCTAATTTTGTTTCTAATTTTAAATCCATTGAACTCAGAATACATCAAAAATCTTTATATATATTACGAACATGAATTGTTGAATTAAGTAAGACCAGCTTTATAGAAAAAAAGAAAACAACTAGACTTAAGTAATTTTAAAATAAAATTTAAATGCATAAAAACCTTTAATAAAAAAAAAAAAAAATAGTTCAACATTTATTATTATTATACATCATTTCTAGAAAATTGATGAGACGAGAACATACTAAATAAGATACTAATCCGGTATCTGCAGTTAAATAAAAAAAAGAAAAGAAAAAAAAAATATGAAGAATTTTAAATACATTTATCTTGTTTGTTATAAATTGGGATTTTTTGTTACTGTGTTTTTTTTTTTTTTTTGTTTTTGTATACTTAATTTGTTAAGATTGTTTAATTTGTTCAGAATTTGATTGTTATTCATATACATTGTTGTCGTTTTAGTGTTTTAAACAACAAATTTCCCCCTTATAAAAAAAAATATCTTTAAAATAGTCAGTCAACAAAAGGAAGTCATTAAATATAATATGTAAATGTATTCGTGCCTTGTAAAAGCCCAAATCTGAAGAAAACATTCATAAAATATGTTATGCAAATAAATGAAACATTTTTATCATAAAAAAAAATTGTTGTTGTTGTTTTTTTTTCTTCTTCTTATTTAAGGAATGCCTGAAGACCTGTTTGTGCAATATTTTTAGCATATATGTACATACATATGTGACAAATATGGAATGCTTCCAGAATAAATTCCATTCGTTACCAAATACCACCTACAATAAATTTTGTGTTGAATAAAATTATTTTCGAATAAAAAAAAAAAAAATTCTTTCAGATGCAACTTAAGTCGAAAAAAAATCTATTCTCATAAATATGCTCGAAAAACATAAATTACCATAACATCACTACGTGCTAAAATGAATTTAACAACCACAAAAATGTTTTTTTTTCAATTCCAATTTCAAATCCCATCTCTTTCAATTTTTAAATTTTTTTTTGTAGCAAACAACGGCCCCATGAAAATAGCAAAAAAAAAATTGAAAAATCCGAAAAAATAAAAAATTGGATCAGGAGTTCATAAATGGGAGCAGGTATCTCAATAAGAAGTACGAAAAAATAATTCAAATAAATCGGTGAAACTTAATAATTCGTCTTTTATTTTGCATGCATCAATTTCAGGTAAAGATCTACGAGATTCATCTATATCGAAAAACTGATAGAGCTGTTAGAACGGACATGCCCGAAAACCCTCTCAATTCATAATTTTTGATAGCGCAATTAAAACGGCCATCTTCCCACACTCCCACATACCAATTTTCATGAAAATTTCTCGATAAATAAGAATTTTCCAAAAACCGATTTCAAAACGGTACATGCAGCGCCATCTGTGAGTTGAGTTATCTGCTAGCATTTATGAACTCCTGATCCAAGGATGTTTGATTTGGACATTTTTTCGTCATTTTCGTGGGGCGTATTGAGGAAAAAAAAAATTGAAAAATAATTTTTTGCCAAACGACGCCCCACCAAAATGGCGAAAAAATGTCTAAATCAAACATACTTGGATCAGGAGTTCATAAATCTTAGCACGTAACACAACCTAGAGATGGCGCTGCATGTACTGTTTTGAACTTTGATTTTTCAAAATCCGTATTTCTAGAGATATTTTCATGGAAATTAGGATTTGTGGGTTTTCGGGGACACCAGTTTTCATTGGCTTTATCAGTTTTTCAATATTGTTGCATCTTGTAGATCTTGATCTGAAATATTTCCGATATTGAATTGGTGAATCTTGTAGATATTTACCTGAAATATTCACTATAATGTTGATTCTTGTTGATCTTCATCTGAAATTGATGCATGCAAAACAAAAGACGAATTTTTAAGTTTTTCCCATTTATTAAAACAAATTTTTAATGCTTAAATTACATTTGATTAACAAATTCTTTATTTTTAATGGTTTAGTTGATGCGTCTTGTTAAGTTCCCAGATAGTTCTACTGTTAAAAATAATTATTAAGTTTATATTAATTTCAATTAAATGCGATCCATTAATGATTAGTCCGCTGAAAAGCACTCCAATTCGAATGATTTTTATTTTATGATTATGGCACCACCATTACACCCTGCAGATTATCTGACAATTATCTGAAATGGAAAAAAATTTTACAAATTTTTAGATTTAAAAAAAAAAGCTTATATTGATATGACACATACATATATGATTATAAAACTATATGGATTCTGTATTGATACATATCTACCTCCTTATAATGATTGGCGTTCGCCCAAATATTTTTTTTCTAACAGATACTCGAAGCAGCTAACTGGAAAAAACAATTCTCCGAACCATGGTCCAGTAGTTTAGGGGATATGAATTTTGTTAAGGAATTTTTCATCGAAAATCTAAAGCGATATGCAAGGGAAAATTGCGAAAATGAGAAGAAACAATTTTTTTTTAGGGGAGATTAGGGTAATATTCCTAAAGTTACTTTATAATTTAAAATGTTTGTGTTGATTCAACATAATTTTTGGTCGGCTATGTTTTTTAGCGTATGCAGGGCCGATTCGTCCTTGGGTTCAATGTGTGCATAGCACATGGACATCCGAATAAAGCCATACAGCCAAAGAATGTGACTAACTGTTTTTTTCAATTTGTAGAAAAAAAATATTATTAATTAATGCTTTGTGAATAATGATTGGTGATGATTTGTAAGAATTCAAATGAGGAAACCCAATTAATGCAATAATAAAATATTTTTGAAGTAATTAGACAAGATCAACAAAAAAAGTCCCTTAAATATGACTTATTTTAGCTGTGATTAAGACATACTTTAATTTCACTAAATTGTTTACAAATATCTATCAAATGGCTTAGGAAAAAACAAATAGAAAAATATGGTAATACTTACTTGAAAATTATTTGTGAAAAATTAATAATTTTTTATAGAAAAAGGCGCGGCCAAAAGATACGGTCCAACTTGTTAATCTTAGGCTTAGAGACAAATTTAAATTTATTAAACTCGCCCCCGTAATTTCTTGTATCATTGTCATTAACTTTTATTGTGGCGTCTGCGTGCTATTCGGCCGTCTACAAAGAATATTCCTTTTACCCTCTAACAGTTAAGAGTCTAACGTTAATTTCAATCAACAATTTAAAAGTTAATATTGACATCTAAAAGGGAATAAATAAACAAAGAAAAACGACGGTTACGTCAATCCTTACCGGCGCAAAAAAAAACCCCTTTTCAATATCTATCATTTTATATCGAGTTGACTTAGAATTATGTTTAAATGTGAACTTCGTGTAAGTTCATCAATAGCAATTTCAACTTCAAAATCAAATAACTTAATTGTAACCCATTTTCTTATACAAATAAGATATCCAACCTTTATAATTCAATAACGATGCCGAAACGTGACATTAATTATACATTATTAAGCCCCCGGTGGTTGATTAATAATCATATTTAATATAATATATCATCTGGTATGATTCACTCCCTTACTATATCGATATATATACATATAAATAGAGGTTTTGCTATATAGGGTTATTAACTTAATTTGACGTATCTAATATTGTTTTATTGAAATTATTGGGGCGGTTTTTTTTTCTCTCTCCTGTCATGCCCTAATGTCTATCTTTTGATAAAGGATTTGGTGCAGAACAAATTGAAATTGGCAGTATTATGGAAACTTTAGCCGAAATCATCAGCAAACCAATTTCTAGAACATTATTTTGAGTCGTTTCCATTATATAGTTTCACAATAAATCAAAGTAAGGCCCCTCTTCAATTTTAATAGTTATCTGCTGGGCAATTTAATGTGACAGTTTAAGGAATTTGGAAAACATAAGCTGAATTCGAAATCGAAAAAATAGTTTCATTCAATTTTGTACATTTTTTTTTTGTACAGGATGATCAATGAAAAATCTGTAGCTTTTGTTTTTTTTAAATCGGTTTTAGTAATTGTGTTTTAAGCCAGTAAGTTTTGTAATTAGGGTAGAGCGAAATTGCTCTTTTCTCACCAATTAACCATTTTTATGTAAGTCTTGTCAATTTAAAAATAAAATACAAAATGGAAATTTTTATAAATCGGACCAGCCGATCAAATGTTATGGGTTTGTTTTCTGAACCCAATATTTTTATTGTTTTTTTTTTTTTAAATTAATGAATCTTTAATGAACATTTTTTGTTAAGAGCTTTTGATCACAAGTAACAAACGTCCTTCCCATACATAAAAAGAAAACAAAAATTAATTTAATCAACAAATAATTGGAAACTGATCAGAAACTGATATTTATTATTTTGGGGATGATCGATGCACCTCGACCTTTTTATAGATCTATTGTGCCAATGAAATTGTTTACAAAGAATAAAAAAAAATGCTTTCCAAAAATTGCCTTCCAAACATTTTTTTTAGTTCAGTTTTGGTCGTTTTCGTTGATCACCCTGTATGTACAGTATATGAATGTGTATAGGTACTTTATCAAATTATATTTGTTTTTATGTATGGTACATACATTAACATTCTACGGTAAATAAAGTTAAATTAAATTCTAAAAGGCTCACGGTTTTCATATTGTTTATATATTCCAACATTTAATGTCAACTCAAATAGTGAAACGTCTATTGAATACGCAATTTTTATATCAAACAGAATGAAAGCTTTTATGAAATGCTCTCCAAATGTACATACATATTTAAATAAAACATCGAAGCTTATTATAAGTATTATGTTTTATATATTTTAAAGCGATAAAGTGCTTTAAATTTAATTTAATGACAAAAATTAGTAAAATATTCCAATGAAGAATTACTATTACAAAATTGGGCAAAACAAATACAAACCTTTGATGACTGACTCCTTTCCAAATACTGATTCTGATCACTGATCACGTACACTCTAAAAAAAGTGTAAATGTATGCTCTTTTTTAACTAAATGTCTACTCTTTTTTACTATTAGTTTTTTGTGTGTTGTATTGTTTTTTTCTTTTTTTGTTCAAAATGTTTACAACAGTGGTGGCTTTAGGCAATTAATGATGAAATTGTCATAAGACTATTTAAAAAAAAAACTTATCATATCATATCGAAAAAAAATGGAACTTCTTTAATATTAAAGATGTAAGTATAGTCATGTTCGGTAAAATAGGGAACAGCCATATTTTGTATGAAAAAGTCGAAATTCAGTAATTTTTTCTAATTGTTAGGATTGATATCTGAGAAATCTATAAATGCAGATATTCATTATTTTCAAACGCTAATATTTTCTGAATGAAATGAAATGTTGTAGAGAAATAAGGACAGCTGCAGGATGTAAAGATACCCATTTGTGCGAAATAATAGGGAAAACAAAAAATTACATGCAGTAATCCAATGCAAAGAACTAGAAGAAATTACTGAATTTCGTTTTTTTTAAAAAAATTTGCCTGTTCCCTATTTTACCAAACATGACTATACTATATAAGTATGTATGACTGTATTTTTATATTATTTTCAATTTCCAGCATTTAGGTCTATACATTTTGGAAATTAAATAAAATTTTTACAAAAAAATGCATTCAATTTCTTTTCATTTCATTGTCAATTAGAGTTATAACATAAAAACTGTGGAAGCTGGATGAAAACTTTTTTTGCATTATTATGACACATCAAAATAACAATTTTCTTAATAAAATTATAGACTTTCGAATTTTTTTTTAATTTTGGCACACACAGTAGCTCAAAAATTATGTATCCCACAAAAAAGTTTGTCTGTAGATTGAACGATTATCTTTCTTTTAAGTTTAAGATGATGAAAATCGGTTTACATAGATACATGTTCGGACATGATTTTAGTGGAATTTTTTTCATAATAATAATCCCTCTCAACGCCCATATACGCCCGAAATTGTAAGGAATATTCAGATATTATATTAAAATAAAATAACCCACGTAACGTTCGTGTCAGGTGTGGAAGGATATGATGATTTTTTTAAACTTAGTACCTTGTGGGTAGGATACTAAGAAAATTTGAATTACCTTATTAACTCTGATTGCTATTTATAAATTCTTCATTTAAAAACTTTTTCGAAAAATATTTATTTTGCCGAAATTTTCCTATCAAACTAGTTTTAGACGACATGAACATGACATCAAACAATTTTTACTCATATCAACCTCCCTATAAAACCCCCTTAATTAAAGATTCTATTCTATAAACATATGTGGACGTATGGATTAGGGTGGAACGTATTCTTTAAAATTTGAGTTATACCTTTTTTTTTAAATACATAGATCTTGTAATGATCTTTCCATCATATATTTACTTTTAATAATCGATTACGATTTAGTTTCACAATAATTTTTTAAATTTTGCTATAGTAAACATTTTCACCATCCTGTACATTTTTAGCGGGGATAGATGGAATTTTTAACACTTTTTTCCACTCAAAGCTGATTGGAGCGATTCAAAATGGCATCGGATCTGATTCAAATATTTATACGAAATTTGTGTTACCAAAAAACAAATTTTCCCACCGCAAAATCGCATTTTAAAATTTTCTCCTATAAATACGACGCTCCACCCTAGCATGTATGTATGTACAAAAAAAAATGAAAACTTCCAACACGTGTACATACATATATACAAAACACATAAGCCCAGAAAAGAAAAGAAAAAAAAATATATAAACTCATCCAACAACTTCACTTGACTTTCCTTTTGTAACCCATAGGTACAATCACCTTGCCTACCTTACACATTTTGAAGGCAGGTAAACGAAAAAGTTAAACATATTATTAAACTTTAGAGAAATGAATATTTATTTTCTAGAGACGCACAATTCTCGTGATATTCTACTGACACCACATAATATTTTACATCAAAAGTCTATATTCAAACGGAAAATAAATCAACGCGTGTACCACCCTGCAAAATATAATAGCACAACGTTGTGCACTTATACTCTTCTATTCTATGATGTACATATAAGGTGTGGCACTGCTTTTCTTTCAAATTTACATTCACCCTATAAAGGTGATTTACTTAAAATGGCCGTACTTTCCTTTAACTGCTTAAGTAACGGTATTTTAGAACATCATTTCTAAATCTAAATAACTTGGATTACCCATCTATCTATTTATATTAACCGAACATAACTTTATTCACATGACTAGAGATGGATATTAACGGCGAATGATGCTTTAAACTTCTTACCTCGCCCTTTTTACTTGCTTAGGACAAATTGGAAATAAAATCGATCTTTTCTAAGGGACATGCCGAATTTGTGGTACGTAACCCTCAATTTAGAATTTACGTAATACATATTTATGAAGCGCGGTTTGTGTATAATGCTTGTGGGTGTATAAAAGGTATGGTTATTCGCAACCATTCACGAAAGGAAAGCATTCCATTGTTATCCTTTAAATGAATGTGATAAATTTTTAGCTGGCATATATACGGAAAAAAAATTATGGGTTTAGGTATAGCGTTTTTTTTTCTTTCTTTTCTTCAAGATTTCTGAATTTTGTTAGGAGAATTCTCTTGATCTTCTTTATAAAGGTATGAATATTAGTGAGTAATCTTTAATTATCTTTGTCATACTTAGTTAAAAATAACATATCAGATGGAAATCTAATTTTATTTTCTTCTAAAGTTCTATAAAATCCAAGTTCAGTACACCACACAGATAACTTTATATGTAGATACTTCTAGTAAGAATGTTTTTCCCATGATATAGCGCCGAGAAGTAGATATTGTGATACCATAGATCTAAGACAAGAACCGTATGGCATTTTAGCCAAGGCGCAATTAAAAAAGCTTAGGCTACTATTAAATTATTAAGTTTGCTAGCATAATGAAAAGCTGTCATCAATCTAAGTCTAAAAAATGTTATCTTTCTTTATAATCAATAGACAACTTACATTAAGTAATTCTGGTTTTAAATCAGAATATTTATTTCTTTGTGTAATTTTTTCAGTGTATAGTTAACCGTCTATATCCTACAATTCGTTCCCGTTTACAAAGAGTTTTCATAAATCTTCTTTGGTCCCCATTTTAAATGTGTTATTCTTAACGGATCAACACCGTCCGTAAATTATCTTGTGGTTGTTGTTATGGCTAATATGATTGTAATTTTGGGCATTACGATTACGAGCTAGAACTGGGGTAGTTCTCATTCCCCTCAATGCTTTGGTGTTTGGTGACCAAAAATCTACATATGTAATTTCAATGAGTAGATAGAGTGCGTTATGTGTGCTTTTTGTAGAATATCGGTTATCTCGGTTCTAGAATCTTTCTAATATCTACTTTAGATTCGGTTTCATTCGTAGAGATTGAGACAAATAGTTGTATCTAGTTTACGAAATCATAATGGAAATAGCTCCCACTTAGCATTTTCGTGTCATCCTCAGAATGCTCTGAATTGAATTGAATTTCCTTATTTTTAGTTAGGTTATCAACCACTTTAATCCAAACGTCTTAAAGATTTCTATACCAGCATTTCTTTACCAATTTCTCCATATATTCAATTTGTTACTCCATCAAAAATTCTCTTTAGTCCTCCGTTCAATAAAATTCGATGAAATCGATACCGTTTTTTTACAGTGTAGATTTAGGTCTAAGGTGTATATCAAATTTATGCGGCAAATGGTTACCTTCAGTTGGTTTAACAATTTGAAAATCATTTAAGATTTGAATAAAAAATGCTACTTATGAATAAAAGGTTGTTTATTGTTGTCACAAAAACGAATTTCTGAGATAGGCCATCCGACAAACTAAATGAATAATTAATGACTGTTCAAATTGGACAATATCCCATTCTTTTCACCCATAAAACATAAAATGATGGAAGCATTTCAAGACTTTAATTAACTTCTTTCAATAAATTGTATAATTAATTTATCAGAATAATACATTTGTATTTATGTAGGTAATTAATTGTTCATACACTGTAATAATTTTTATTATAACATCACATTTTTTTTAAAAAAAAGGCTGCCAATCGTTTTTAAAAGAAAAGTCCAAGGTTATGGGATTTTAAAATTTCATCTGTCCGATTTGACAGAAAGTTAGTATACGGCTTTGTTTTAACGTTCTATCGAAATGGTATTTTGAAAATTTGTTTATAAAATTTTGTTTACCAAGTTATGCGTTCCTATGTTAAATGTAAGCTGTCTATTATATTTTAGAGGCCACCAAAGCTTTTTTGTGTTTCATAGCTTACTACCAATAAAAAATGAAAAAAAAAATCAAAATTTTGAAAAAATAACAATTTTAGGAGTTCTTTGATGTACTAAAAACTAATAACTTCCAAGAGACGTTAAATTTACCATAATTACATAACATTTTTTATTTCAAAAAACCAATTCGATAGAATATCCAAACAAAGCTCTATAATTAATTTTCATTTTCAGCCAAATTGGAAAGTTAAAATTTCAAAAATGTCCAAAATTTGCTTTTTTTATTAAATTGGACCAAAAATAATGTGTAATGAATGAAAATAATTAAAAATAATTCATAAAATACATAAAAATGCAATATTAATGTAAATATTAATTAGTAAGAGGGGGTTGCTAGTTGCTACCCAATATGGGTCAACTTCCATGTGTAATTGTGTAATTTGATTCTATAATGCTAATTCTCATTAAGTTTAACGAAATTCCTTCATCTAGATCTACTAAGTAGTACAAGAAAATAAGAAATTTATAGTAATTCCTACAAGGGTTAACAATAAGTCCTCTACGGATGTCTCATATATATTATGCAACACAAGCAATAAAAACTTTTCCGTATTCATAATTTTTTCGACATTTTGTTATTTACTCGGAAAAAACTCACATTTATTACAATAAATTTGTATAGTAGGGTGTCGAAGGGTTATTGGCGATTTTACTCACTTTCAATGGCAGACTTTTGCGACACTCAAAAATCCGTTCATTTATGTTTTCGAAAGAGCTATCCTTAGAGCTAAAATCTTTTCTTTTTACTTTCAAATGAAACGTGCTGAAAACACATAATTAGGGTGATATCTTGAAAATTAAACGAACTCTTCCTTTTTATATTGCATATAAGCAACTAGAAGTAAAATAATAATATGAATTTATCAAACGTTTGCTGTTTATAACTTTGCCTAATTTTCGATATTCTTTGCCAACTTTAACACACAGAAACGTCATTGATTTTAGCTTTAGCTTTCCAATAGAAAATGTTCCCCTATATACATATATATTACTTGAGAGTTCTAATATTAGGCACATACATATATATTTGATTAATAAATTAAAATTAATTAATTTGAAACCGAATTTAATTTCCATTAAAATAAGTTTTCTTGTTTTCATCGTGATAAACAAAACAATACAACTTTAAGTCAAGAAATGTTGGCAAAATGAAATTCAAAGAAGGGTACCAAATACTTGTGCCTACGCACTTAGAAAAAGTCAAACTCCTTGTTTATGTTTAAAAAATCTAAAAAAAAGAAGAAGAATGAATTCACAAATTGAAAACGATAAAATCAAATTATTGAAATCATCAACCGTAAGAAGAGCAATCATCTTTTTCGTGACCAATTTTCTGATAACTCATTCAGTTAAATAAAAGGCAGCTTTTCTAAACATAATTTGCTTTTAAAATAATCAATTGTGAATATTAAATTAATTAAAATTTAACCACTCAATTATTCCATGCCAAATAATACAGATAAATTGAATAAACCTTTGTTCCTTCGGGCCAAATAGCTTTCGATGTTTATTAAAGCGTTTCACAACTCTTGTCTCTTGGTAAATTAATTATTGTCAAAATAAACCCCATGTACTTGCGCGTATAATTGTAAACGTATATTTAAAAAAAACATTTTTAATGATGTACAGGTACACCTCTAGCCCAAACGACGGCGTGTCGACGCAATATTGTTACACGGTGTACAATACACAAATTATTTAAATTCTATGAGCTTATAACATCGTAAACAAATTGATTTATATTATGAAATAATCTAATATTATCCTGTACAAAGCTTTTATGAGGTAAAGCTTACTAAGCTATATTTAATTCTTAGCATCAGCAGCAACATGATCCTAATTTAATGATATTTTTTTTTTATGATTTCCTTAAGGTGGCTTATTTTTTATCGATTTCCCAGAACATTAATTCAAGTTGAGATTTTTATAGTGTTGAAAAATATGGCCAATAATACGACTTAATGTGGATTTATAGTTGAATTCAATTTAGAAAATTAGCAGGGCTTTTTTTTTTATTATTCGTTTTAAATTAAATTGGTCTAATTTACTGAATATTTAACGACATTCGAATTTGTTTCATTTGTTACCAAATTATGGTATGAAAGTGATAACAATAATAATGTAACCAATGTCACAATAATAAAAAAAAATGTAACCGAAGCTTCTTTTCATATGCACGATTGTATTCCGAGCAATTTGGCAGTTCAAGTAAATATTTATTGTAACTATATACATAAATGGCTTCCATTGTTGCATATCAAACAGAGAAAATAAACAGGAATCTCAGTCATCAACACATATCTCCCGTTAATCGAATTAAAAGCCGATATTTCACTGGCGTTTATTTGTGCATTACACAATAAATGTTAATAAATAGGCTTGGGGTGCAAATAGGAAAGAGAATAGGTACATAATTATGTATGTATAAGGGAAATAAGATCAGGATATATTGGAATGAACCCTAATCCAACCAGGCTATTTTTACCTTGGTAATTTGTGCCACTAATTTTTATTTTTAATAAATTTAAATGTAGATAAAAAGTTAAAAATTTAATATTTTTTTTTGTGTGTAAAAATGTCGAATGATAAAATACATAAAGCCTCCGATCGGTAATATTAAAAAAGTAGAAAAGTTTTTAAAATGAAATGTGTCTCAAAGACGCACCTTGGTAGGATTAGGATTAACTTTGAATTTATAGTAATAATACTATTTTGCTCTCCCAGTTTTCGATCGTAAGCCCTCTTGTTATTTTTAATTGACAATTTCTTTTTTTCTTTTTTGTTTCATCTCTTCTCTTGTTCACTATCACTATATGGTCTTCCGGAATTTTATTATTTCAAGATCGTTGATGGTATCGAAACACGAATCAATCAAAAATGAACATTTACAAGTGACATTAGATTTTTAAATTTACAAACGTTTTTAGAATTATTTTGAAGTAAATTAAGTCAATTTTTATAGTTTTTCGATGGAATAGAATTTTTTTAAAAGAGGATTTCACAAAAAATTGTTCATTCGTGTATTAACATCTACGATCCCGATATTACAGTTTTACGATTCGATAAAGATTTTTACTTCGGCATTCTTAATAAGTAATAACTATTAAAGTTGCACCAAATGAAATGGAAGTAGATAATAGATTTTAAATCCAACTCAAAGCTGTGGGCTATATTCGAAAAAAAAGAAATCTAAGATTTTTTATAAAAATTGGTAATTAACCAATGCTTTGACAATTTAATGTCATTTTTGTCCATCACTTATGTGAAAAAATTTTCTCATTGATGGAATTGACAAAATCTTCCAAACGGAATGCACGAGAATATTCTACAATTTTTTTTTTGCCACAGAACAGAATATAGTACAAGAGTACCAGCTGTTGCACACACAGTAACAGATTACACCATCTTTCCCCCATACCATATTCAAATGTTTCCAAAAACAATAGAGATCGCATTCAAGAGTAGCTTTAGCCGTTTAGCCGGTAATCTTGGTCACGGACGGACATAATTATTTCGCTTTAAAATTTTACAAGAAATTTATATTGATGGGTAATATTTTTTTCTATGGTGAATATTAAGGGGTATAATCCATTACATATGTAAAATTAATCCTTTATACAAATCCCATTAAAAAAAAGGACCATATGTATTCCACAAATGCAGAACTATGTAAAATATTTCATGAAAAGTCTATATTAACGAGCAAAAGTTGAATTTAAAACAAATCTAATAAAATTACATCATTAAACCGAAAACAATGCTACCAAAAGTCTTCCCATAACCTACATTATGTAACAACAATAAAAAAAAAACATTACGTTTCTCTACAGTATGCTTCGAGGTAAATCAATATTCACGTTGACATTTTAATATACGTATAGTAGGTACAGGTATTGGATATATACATATGTATGTATATCACATATTTTATATACTACAAATCTACTCCCGGAAAATTATTGTACAATGTTATTTGTATTACTATATACATACATACATATGTCGACAATAGGTACACAGTCTACCTCTATGTATATGTCGTGTCTTATAATATTTTGGTGTCGTTTCCTTTATATTTAATTTCTCAAATCTGAACTATAAATATATTTTAATTAACACTTTTTGGTGTTCCACGTCGCTTTAATCTGATAATAGCGACATAATTTATGCAGAAGCTTTCCTATATAGAGTGGTAGTATAGAGCTTTACAACAAAAACAAATTTAAATAAATTAAAATTACCCCTGAATATTACTCACGTATCATATCATTTTACATACATTCATACACACACACATATATAACATACATACAAACAATCTATTTTCCTCAATTATGTTGTCTTAAAGAGAATAAAGCGTACTGTGGTATTGCGATTAAATGTGCAGCAAACTGGTGAAAACACATGTAGAAAATTAAAAGCAAACAAAATGTGTCTTAACTGTGAGGCGTATCGTACACCACCCCAAACCAGTTCCTTCTCCTCCCTCTCCTTTTCATCCTTAGAGAATTTGGCAGCTATTTTACTTATACACGTTAAGGGAATTTAAAGTTTATATTCTGGAGCAAAGTTTTCCGTTTTGGTTGTTTCTGAATAATTTTCTTCTATTTTTTTTTTTTTTTTGAGATTTATTGGTATAATTATATTATAAGTTTAGAATTGGTATAAATTCCTATTAAAAATTCATTATATTTGTAGAATATGTATATTAAGTGACAAGTTCAGAGCAATTGCTAAAATGCTAAGTATAATAGAAAAATACATTTTGACTTTATACTTTACTGGGAAATGTTTATCATCTAACTTTATTTACTTGTAGAGACCAATCCTTGCCGTATCCGATTTTTATTGATGTTTCTCAATTACCACTTAATATGAAAGATATTGAACCATAGGATTTATTTATTTGTTGGCAAACTATACTTAATTGAAATCCGTTGGGATTTTAAAACATTATGAAAGAAACATTCCGCAAGTAGTGATTCTGAGAAATTACGATTTGATACTCGTAATTTGTTCAGAGTTTTTATATATTTTAAATATAGCATCTTAATGTCATGTTGTGGATTAAATAAAATTCAAAGAGCTCTGTACGAAGTTTTATCCATATACATATGTACTGTACATAATAGTACAAGTAGAGTATTTGCTCGAATCGATTTAGAAAACCGTAGCCTTCAAATAAATTCAAATTCATTAAATATTTTTATGGTATGTCGTATGGGTACTTAAAAATAAAAAAAATAAAAATGAACGATGCTCAAATTTTGTTTCCCAAAAAGGTGAAAAATTGGAAAAGATACAAAAAAAAACTGAACTTGTGTAAACTTTTTGCCAGCCTTACTATAATGGGTCTTCTACACATTAAAGATTAAAGAATAATATTCTGATCCCATATGCAAAATTTTTATCGAATTCAGAAAGTTTTTTATTTATCCAATATCGAGCCCCAATATCGAGCAGTGTGGTACTCCATCAAAAAGCACTGATAAGATTATACAGTACAAATTATTATAGATAAAAATAGATTTTAAATACGATTTTAGGCCTGTCGAATTGATATACAGAAAATATAAGACGCCATTATTAACAAGTATCTTTAAATCTTCTGAAATTATTTGACACAAACCGTCAAAAATTATTTTATAACCTCTCAACTTAAGAACCTAAGTAATATGTAGTTTGATCTATTAGAATCATCATAAGAAGCCTGCTATATGTATATTACGTACTTCACTCACTTTGCAGAATCCACTTATCTTTTACATACTCGTATATGTGGTGTGGTGTGGTGTGTTGTGTAGGCGGAAATCACCGTAGAGTTTGTGTGTGTGCGTACACATTAGGCGTAAATAATGCTCCTTTGCTCATAAAGGCAATAATATACAACAAGATATAACAAATATTCTATACCAAATTAGACTACTCCTTGTCATGTTGCGATATTACATTGAACACACTCTGGCTGTACTACATACGATGTACCTTACATTATGTTTTTTTATACATATAATAAGTAAGTAAGTACCTACCTCGCTCTATGTATCTATGAGTATTTAATGTAATCTAAATGACAATCTTCATAAAAAGAATTTCACATAAAGATTTTTTTATATATAGAAATAACAGTCGGCAATCATCCACCAAAAATGTTCATGTATATTATCCCGTAATATACTCTCATATAACAGGAATATTTTCCTTAAGACCAATATAACATGAAAATCTCAAACAATATACCCAAGTGTCGGTCGATAGGTAAACATAAATCAAAACCTAAATCCAGATTTATATATTGGAGTTGTGTAGGAAATTTTCTATTTATCAAGAAAAATTCTGTCAACCAATGACATATTATAAATGTGATGTGGTGACTGGTGAGAGATGTCTCAAACTGTCAGTTTACGGAACGCATGAACAACAGAACAAATTAAATTTGGGTGAACTTATTTTAGAATATCAATTCTATTGAGACTAAATATTTAAAAATAAATTGACTTTGGGTACAACAATTTCTTTGTAAATATGTAATATTCTTTATTATGTACAAAATTTTATTAAAAATATGTTGATGTATGTAGAAGAGGTACATAATGTTGACTCGGTACATAGTCCCAGATGATTGTTATATTTTCCTGATTGATTTTTATTTTAAATTGATTGTTAATATTTTGTATATATACTCGTATGTATGTATGTATGTAGAGTACATATAACCTCAGCTACTGTCTTCCCTCGAAAATAAGGCCTATGTCTTGTATTCGAGAGGAAAAAACAAAAATTAATAAAAATTTTAAATTCGAATAAAAGGTCTAGACCTCTAGACCTAAACATTTCACCATATGAATTACATTAGAATGATTCAAATAAATCTGATGTGGTGAAAAGAGAATGATTGAAGGTGGCTTAAAATATTTTATGTGAAACCTGACCGCATTTCTAAATTTTATTTGTTTGGTTTTAAATACAAAATCCCTCTGCCATTTTATTCGAACACAAGACATATAACTAGGCATTGTTTTTTCGAGGGAAGACGGTAGAGTTGTGTTGTGATTCAATCATACGAGCTTTAATAAATTTGGCGAATTGTGCACTGTTTACTTTCTTTCGTACTTTCTTTTTAATTAATTTTTTCAAAATTTATTATTAATTAAATTGAATTAAGTAATGTTGGCCAGAACCATATGCACAGTAAATTTTTGTATCATTTCTGAGTAATTTTTCTTACTATATAAAAAAATACATCAGTACATCCAATTTAAAATACATTAATTTTAAGTTTAATTTAGTTTGTTAAATATATGTTTCTTAGTTTTAAAATAATGTAAAAAATTATTTACCCAATATAAAGTAAACGTAAATAGTTAAATAAAGTAAAGTGAACAATGAACTTTCCAGCAAATCGACTTTGTAACAATATAAATTTTATTTTACTCCGAATAGAAATTTTTATCACTTTGAAATGTGCATTGTGCAGTCTTTGGCCAATAAATAAAATTAATTTTTACTCCTATTACGGTGATTTTCTCACAAAGTATTTTTATTTATTTTTTTTAACTTTACTTGTGTCAATCCGACTAAATAAAATGTAGTTATTGAAAGCAAAGGAATCATCGTATTTTTAGGATTTCATTTAGGAGTTAGTTGTCAATTCAAATAACTATTAGACTGTTACAAAGATTTCTGAAGATTGTGAAGCAAAAAAAAGCAAAATTAAGAAAGGGAAAAAATTTAATTTCATTTGGGTGTGGGGGAGATTTATCCCAGAAAAACACCACTGATAAAGACTGGTTCGTTTTTTCATACAATTACTATTTGTTTGTGAATGAAATTCAACCGATCCTTTTGGTCTGGCACCACTGATAAAGATTGGTTAGAGATAAAATTGAATATTACGTCATTCATTCAACATATCGATGGCTATTTGAGAAAAGGCGCTAACCCTCATTTTTAAAATTTTTCAGGAGAGAGAAAAAACTAAATATTTGTAATTATAAATTTATTAATTATGATTTGTGATATGTGAAGCGGACACTTTAAAAAAAATTATCAGGGGGGTATTTTTTGTCCTAGAACTAAATTTTATATGGCCATCTTATACTTTTCAGATTTGGCTGAAAAAATTACTTAAAGGTTAAATCTTTAATTTTTCCTCATTTCTGATTGTTGCCTTTAAACTGTAGGTATAGTCACTGCAACTGTAGGTATACAAACTTTTATAATTTCTGCAGTCCAGTTTCTAGACAAACTTTCATTTTACTTCCGACACTATTACCTGGCGAATTTTTATATATAGTAAGAATAAATTTAAAATTCTATTCTGTATTCTGTTACATGATTGATGACTTGTTTATGACAAAGAAAACAAAAGCAATGACAAAAAGTCTTAGAAACATTTAATACAATACAAAAAGTAAATAGAGAGAGAGAAAGATCCATTTTAATACTTTGTCGGATTATTATTTACTTACCAAAAATTTCACAGTTGGTAAATATAGCTGTTTTTGTGTATATAGACGGTACGTAGATAGGTAGGTATATAAACAGTAGCGTTAATAAATATTGTTATTACGCCGCTGGCATTATGTCGTTTTGCTTCTCATGTTTATCATTTCAGTACCTACAAGTCTTATGTTCATTTGTATAACTTGATAGGCTTAAACACGTACGACAAACACCTGAACTTTCACCTTTAATCCAATGAAATGATATTATAATATGTCCAATATTATTATTATACAAAACTAAATAAACATTGTAACATAGGTAGGGGAGACCAGGGAAATTGTCATACTTTTTTTTTGATTGGCTAAAACAGCTTAATGGATCGACATTTTAAATTCAGCTTGATCTTAAATTCATCAAAATTTATTTAATTTTATGTTGGTCTATACAGGAGAGTTCAAATAACATCCTTAATAGGATATTTTTAATCACTTTCAAAAATACGTTTTTGTGACATATTTCCTCGAAACCAGGGTAAAATGACCCACCAGCTAATGTTATAAGAATAATATGTAAAATATTTTACTCAAAATCTTAAAAAACTTTGTGTTTTTAAAAGAAATATATTTTACATGAACATTTTACGAAAGTATGACACTGATATAGGGTAAAAAGAGTAGTAACAAGCCTTTTGCCAGTAACGGGCCAATGTTTTATAAATAAATAAGAATTAATAAGAGAGAAAACAAGTACAGATGCCAAGAATATCATAAAAACAGGTCAATTTAGTGATTTCTACTGAAAATATGCTAAGTCCTTCTAAATAGGGTTCGTTACTTATCATTTCATTCTATAATTAAAATTAATTCAGTCACTTTCACTGTGACATTTCGCCCCAAAAGGATTTGTGACTAATTACCCTGACAGGCTCTCAAAAAGAAAAGGTGATTTTTCTATAGATAAATTTAAAAAAATTACTATTTTAGTAAACTACATTTCAATACTAATAAAACAAGTAATCTTTTGAAGTAACCCATAATAAATTATCTACTCAAATAAACTTTTTATAAAGAAATTAGTAAAATAACTTTTTATTGCGTCTCCGCGATCCAGATGAACTAAAAAACACATGGATTATACGTAAAATAACGCGGCGAATAAAATGTAGTACAACATTTTTACAAAATACACAATATAAGGAAGAAAATGGAAAAGAGATATTACCCTGTATGACAACCATCCCCGGTCTCCCCTATATATATATATATATATATATATTCAAATGTTTAACAGCTGTACTGTACCTACAGCCTACACCTTACTCATTATTCGTTAAATAAAATTTTATTGGCAAACTTTTTCATGCTTTAAAAAAACCAAAAAAAAAAAAAAGCTTGAAAGCTTGAATACCATGCATAATAACATAACCTAGAATTTTTATATATATACATATGTATATAGTTAGGAAGCACATAATAACCAGTGTCATAGAGACAGCGTAAGCAACAGGCCATTTTGGGTAGTCGCCAAAAGGGGCTCGAAATCTATTTAAACGAGACATTAATTTTTTTTTCCTTCTTTTTTAAGGGGGATGGATGCATTGCATTATAAACGATTCTAGCATTCAGCGACAGGATGACATAGTGGGAAGTTTACGTTGGCAATGTATCGGAAAAGTTTTCTATTAAGTTGTTAATGCATTTTGTACGTTTAGTTTTAGCTTTGCGGTTAATAATAGTTTTTTATTGTTGCATTTCGTGCATAAGTCCCATAAATTGGATTAAAATAAAATGATACCTGGTAGTGTAACTATACATACATATCGTAGAATATATATCTATGTTGGATTATGAGGCCGATATTGGTACCAGGCTATTATTTTATAAATCAAATGCATTGTTTGATTTTTTTTATGCAAAAATTATGTAGGTACCTAGAGGTAGCTGATTTTTTCATTTATTTATTGATTTGATTTGTATCGAAATTAGATTATTTTATTTGATTTTTAATGTAATCTAATGTAAATACATAATGTACAGTAATATTAATAATATACTATAATATGAAAATCTATTTTATAATAAATCAAGCCTAAGCTTTAGATACGTTGAATTTTTTAATTCATTAGATGTAAATATTTCAGACGATATGCATATATTTCTAGTATCTTTCACATTGTATACCCCATCTCTAAATTTGCACGATTGGGGAGACCGAGGTAGGACGAGACACTATTTGCATTTTTTATATGACGGATACTGACAAATGACTCAGTGTAACGAGAGGTTGCCCTAAAGTCCGAACAGTCCTGGGTTCAAGATCGACTGTGATGAGTGAAACATAAAGTCTTTTTCTCTGGCATGTTGAAGTGAATCAGAGGCCGGATGGTTGGATTGTACTAAAAAACAGTTTTAAATAATTGCAATTATCTAAAAAAATTGCAATGGTTAAAAGTGGCGATGTAATGGTGAGTATTTGTAAGGTTTCACAAAAGGAAACACATCAAGTACTTCATTTCTCCATACAAAAAAGAGATTATCATATCAATTGAGATAAAATGTAATCGTGCAATAGCTATGGACCCAAAAAAGTGGTCTATGCTGAGTGCAATAAGCACCACCACCCTAACTTATGTGACGGATGATTTACTATTTTGTCAAATATGACCAAATCTTATACTTTTCTTAAGATAAATTCAAAGTCCCAACATATAATCCGTGTCTCACGTTGCCCCAATCTTCCCTACTCACTTTAAATGGTTTTTGAATTTAAAAAATCTCAAATACCTACCTAGTCAATATTTTAAAAAAAAACTAAACATTATTTTGCAAATGTTTATACTAAATGGCTTCCACTGGATCGAACCTATCCTAATACTGAAAAAGCTTTAAATATAAAATATGTAAATAATTTTGTCTAAATTAGTGGCGATTCTACCAGAAATCACAAAAATGTATTAAAGCTGTAAAAGCAATACTTAGGTTTTTTTTGGAAAATTAACTAAGACTGTGCTGTGGCCTTGGTCTTAGTCTTGCATTTGCTCATCATTATGTCATTCATTGTAAGTACTAGATAAAAATGTACATTTTTACACCATATTTCCATGAAAATAGTGTTCATTTTATCTTCATCAGTGGATCGAGATCAAATTCCTTCAACTGAACATCATTTAATCATCTCGAATCTGTTTATATATGTTCATGTCAATTTCAAAATGCACTTATGCAGATAGTTATTTTTTCATTTTAGACAATGAATCAACAGAAAAACCAATTAATTTTCAATCTGATATTTCACGTTAAATCAAATATCTTTTACCTATACTTTATACTACTAAACTCTTACTTAACAATCAATAATTCCATTGCAGTTGCAGTATATCAACAACAACAAAAAATAATAAAAATGCTCAAAATCATGCAATGCAATATAAGGATAAGGACACTAGACAGACATTTGACAGGCAGGTTAACGTCTGTATATAATAGCTCTTAAAAAAACAGTATCTAAACACCATTTCCTGTTATTCCAACTTCTTTATTAAAATTTATATATTTCAGAATTCATTTTCAAATAACATTTCATATTATAAGTATGTACAAGTACATATCCATGCATATATACATATGTACATATATATGTAGGTACATATATCCTTAACATGGGAAATAAATTCGTAAATAGAATTCATCACCAACGTTTCGCAGCAAAGGAAGGAAGCAATTATTTTTTCACAATATCTTTTACCGGTAAGTGTTTGAATAAAGTTTTATAAGCCAAGAGATTTGAAATGAGCATTTCCTATTTGTATAGCAGCAATGTAAATTTAAAGTTATGAATTCATGCATATATCAAAAAAAAATTAAAAAAAAAAAATCAAAATACTAACATATACAATATGTGTACATAAACATACATCTACATTAAATACATAGATTTTCCTAGTGTTTTCATATCGTCTAGTCTAGCGGTTTGTTGAATTACTTGAAAGTTTTATGTTGAAAATTGTTGTGGCACATAATGCTTGAATAAAAACCATAGTGAAAACGTAAAGTTAAATTGTTTATTACGAAACTATTTAAATTGGTGTGCAGTGCTATAACGGTTGAGTGTAGAACTTTTTGACATTCTAACTATGGATACTTAATCGTAAATATGATAATTACTAAAATCCTTATAGTAAAAAGAGAAACTCTTGATATCTGCAAAACTCTCAAGAATTTTATCCTGTACATTAGTAATAATTTTTTTTTGAATTTTTATAATATATGTAGGTACACCCATCCCTTGATTGGGATAGTAGATACGTTCCATGACAAATCCGTGTAAATTGAAACCGTGTAAAACGAGACCCCACATGGAATGAGTGCATTCAATATAAAATAATAAAACATACAAATATTTCCGTCTAAAACAGGTTTCGGTCTTTTACAGTTTTCGTCTTAGGCAGTTTTCACTGTATTATTGGAATTCGTTTTTGACATGACACTACCTTCATACATGATGGTACTTAGTTAAGCGGTCCCTATAGCTGTTTATTTAACATTTTTATCAATTTGTATTTACATCCACATATGTAGCTATTTTTATTTACTGAAATTTATTTACGGCCGTAAATATATGTATGTATTTGGGCAATTGGCCCTTATTCTATTTGTACATTTCACAAAAATAACCATTATACGATATAAAATCTATAACATTTCATTGTGACTGTTTTCATGTCTGATTTAATGTCTTGTTTATAATTTCGTCCTTTTAATAAAACCAAAAAAAAAAAAAACATTTTATTATTCGATCACACACAATAATATTTTATTCTAAGTCAACCATAGGACCTATATAAATAATAAACGGTCCTATGTTGATGCCAATAAAAAAAACATCACAAAAGAAGTTAAGTGCTATGTTTTGTACAACCGAGATAAGTTGGAAAATTTCCGCTGCACAAGAAAAGCGTATTAGATCGAATTTTATATTCTTACATATATCGTCTTTACTTTGGAGAGGATTGATTGTTGAATATCAAAACGGATTTGAAATTGTGTTTAAGTATATATACGTTCATATAGCAAAAATACTTGGCTCGTAAATGGTACAATCAATCGCCGGAACTGTTAAGGGAAGACACGTAATATATTATACAAATTCCAATTTTCTGGGGATCCCTTTTTTTTCTCTCCAAAACAAAGGAGTTAAGTTGTTCTGAAGAAAAGCCAGTATGATTATAATGGATATAGTGATATTTATGATAAAATTACTTGAAATGAATAGCGACTTTTTATGGGTTTTAATTTAAATCGGCCCTTTTTTTCATGTGCCTAATTGACGCCTGATTGAAAATGACATATCATTGTAGTTTTTTTTTAATATTAAGCCTATCGCAGCCTTTTAATATTTCTCAAAATTTTTGGTAGAAAGTCACTTGTGATATTTTAACTCCTAGAGAATTCTAATCTCTAGGGAAATGTCCATTATCAGTATTAGGCCATATCGGTATTTGATAACAAATTCTCGATAGGAGAATTTTATCCATTTTCACCTCCCAGATATATCAATTAACTAAAATTCATCCAGCCAAAACTTCAAGTAATGACCAAAAAAAGTTGTATGGTCGGGTGGAGGAAGTGGTGAGGGAATTTTGTCCATTTTCTATAGTAGATCTAACAAATTCAACATTTCAAAGTCTTTAGATCAACGAATTTTTGAGTTATAGTGTCAATTAGCAACAATTAAATTTACCGAAAATGATGGGTCTTTGCGCAACGCCACTTTTTTTAAAACTGTATGAAATTTCACGTAAACAATGTTGTGACATTGTCGAAATTATGTTTACTTCACTGTGGAGCGCCAAATTCATATGACGGAATAAAAATGTCCTTAAGGACACAATAATAATATAAAATATACAGGGATACAAAGAATATGTCTCGCATATCATGCAAATATTTAGCGTCAACTATATCCGATGTATGACTTTTAATTGCTGTCACCATAAACCGACATGTTCCAATTTAGAACATTAAATTTGTCCAAATGTCCGCAAAAGAGATAAGAATTATTTATGTAAGGACATTTATCAAATGAGAGGACATAAGAGACATTATGATTTAGTCGAAAAGTGTTTTCCTACCTCATAACTTGAAATACATTTTTTTATTCATAACATTTTGACAAGACAATTGGCCTAATGATTTTCAGTTTGTTAAAAATTTACTGAAGTTTTTTGTTATATGAGGAAAAATAAAATATTTTTCCAATGAATATTTTTATTTTTTTTTTTTGGAAAAGTTTAAGGACATTTAAGGACATACTGTAAAAATAGTGATCAAACGATAAAATCAATTTTACCCGAGCTTTAGGTAAAAATAAAGAATATTTAATTATTTAAAAAAACAATGAAATATTTTTTCAAAAAGCCGTAAAAAAATGGTTTTTAAAAATAGTGCTTTTTGATATTCTGAAAAGCCTTTATTTTTCATAATTTTTTCTTTACTAGAACTTGTGAACTCTTTACCCTTTCCTTTTATTTTTTTAATAGTTTTTTCTACAAAATAGCCACTATTTCAACATTTTACTAGTTCATGAAAATATTCTGTAGGCAAAACATTTGTGTTTTTTAAATGCAAATGTTTACGTAATGTCGAAAATCACAAGGAATGCTTAGGGTAAGAAATTAGTTAATTTCTTCAATTTGGTATAATAGGTAATTACAAAAATAGTTAATTTAGCCCTTATTTTATATATACCGTATACATAGTATTCGGAAGAAAATCAACTTAAAAGAAAACTTGAACCTTAAGTAAATTTCGGATTTATGTACAATCTTTTTACACGGGATTATTTGTATTGCTTGGAAGGTAATTGTATCGTAAAGTTTCATTATTAATAAGAAATTATAATGGTGAGGTAAAAGAATACAAAAACTTTCTCTATGATGTAATTTTCGATTTTAATCAACATAAAGTAACTAAAGTAGATAAATGAAGATCTATTGTAATGTTTACACAAAAACCAACATCAACATTATTACGAAACCAATTCAAAGGAAAGAAAACTTATTTCCTTTAATATTTAATGTCTTCATTATTCTATTTATTCAATAGCCTGCAGGAATTCTTCATAATAATGTACTTACTATGCAATACGATACTTTGTAACCATTAGCAGTCAATACAAATAATTTCTGCTTCAGATACATAAATATAATGTGATGCACATTGATTGCATTAACACAATGAATATAAATGAGATATATGTGAAAATGTATTACATATCAACACATCATCGCCATTCATGTATATTGTACATGTGCAATTGTACAATTTACCTTAACTATATATACCTACATATAGGATATACAGTAGACTCTCAGTTATATTTACCTATTAAATCTAAGGATTAAAAATATCACCGAGTTGTAAATATAAGTGAGAGTAGAAGTGGAATGACATTTTATCATTTTTTAAACATATATGGAATGTAGTTGTTAAACTGGCATCTATTTAGGGTATATAGTTAGTAACACTGGGCAGACTCCGTTGGGCTGTTCAGTAGACATGGATATGTGAATTAAATACGGAATCGGAGGCATCGAGGCAGATTTTTAGTACTATAGGATCATGGTGATGAAGAGTCTATTAATGAAAAATTGGTATATTAAACTGGAGAACACAGGAATTGCAATACAAGTATTGCAAGAAGCTAATGGAGCAGTTTAAGACTAGATTCTTTGAAAAAACAAAACACGTGGTCATGATACAGAGCAACCCTAACATTTTTTTGGTAATTTTAACAATAAATTTTAATTTTATAAAAAAAAATATTATTTTATTGATATTGCCAAGACGGTCCTGGATTTTCAAATGTATTTTATACTGTCGCGCATACGTATGTGTTCTAAATATAACTGAAAGAAAATTTTTGGCTAGTTAATACTATATAACTGAGAGTAAAATATCAAAATCCGCTTAATGTAAATATAACTGAGTGAAAAATTGGTTCGGTAAACATAACTTCAAATTTTCATATAACATTTTTGGTATAAATATATCCGAGAGTAAACATAAATATAACCGAGAGTGCGAGAGTCTACTGTATATGTATATAGAAATGGTTTTAACATATGTAAATACATCCCTGAAATGAATGAATTTCCATAGATTGATTTATTGCAACCATATCTTAATAATGAAACGAGATTGATATTCAGTTTTGCATTTTATATTATCCTCCGTTGCCTCCTTCATCCCATAGAATGTATGTGATATTTGAAAAATGTACGCATATTCATGAACAAGCGACCACATATGTTTGATAAAGATGGTTTTTTCTTTATATATTTTTTCATTTCTTGAAAGAAAAGTTTTACGGGAACATTTATTTTCATGATGTAGTCAAAATCAATTTAGAAAATTTATCATAAAAAGTTTGTTTAATCGACTCACCACCAAAAGTGTCAAATCAAAACTGATTAGGGACAATTAATATGAAATCTAATCAGGCTAAGTTTATTTAATATTATTAACTAAAGATAAAGACAAAACTAAATCAACGAATTACTGGAACATCTAATTTAAATCATAGTTGTTTTGTCTAATACCTACACGGAACGAAAAAATCAATCCGTTTAGGCTTAAATTAAGAAAATCTCCCACCGATTTTGCGCCAAGAATAAGAA